>NW_004624827.1:9653514-9666106 GCF_000247695.1 Heterocephalus glaber | reverse complement strand
TTTATATAAATGGAACATTTCAAAGCTTTTTTAAAAATTATTTAATGAATACTTATAAAATATTTACTCTGTATGTACAGGTAAATGAAATTCTAAGAAATTTGAAAATATTCATTTATTTCATCCTCAGAACCATTTTAGCTGGATATAATGGCACATACTTGTAAGCTCAAGGATGTTAGACACTGAGGCAGAAAGAATGCAAGTTCCAGGCCAAACTAAGCTTCTTAGTAAGACCTTGTCTCAAAAACCAATGAAGTAGATGTTACTCTAATGCTCATTTTACATTTTAAAAAAAGAGAAACTGAGGAACAAACAACATCCTTTTGGTCACGACGTCACAGAACTGGTCCTTAAATCCAACCAGGGTGTTTGTCTTTGGCTACTGTTAGCTAATATTTTAGTGTGGCCTGCTGCAGCTATTCATTTGTGAAAATTAAACTTTCCTGAAGAATTTATTATAATTGAATGAGATATAATTTAAATATTTTCAGAAATATTTGTTCACTTCACACTTTTTCATTTTCAATTAACTTAATAGTCAATTAATGTTAATATTTAATATTTTCATTAACTTAATGCTTATTCATAGGATACAGAATTATAATTCTACACGTGTATGTAAGATATAATGACTAAATTAGAGTAATTAAGATTTCTATCTCTTCAGATATCACTACTTCTGTTGGTAACTTTCAGAATTTTTCCTGCAGTTATTTTGAAATTTGTAATAAATTATTGATACTATAGTTGTTGTACTGTACTGTTTAACATTGAAATTAATTCCTCAATCTCACTACAATATTGGTATCTCTCCCTATCAACTCTCCACTACCCACTACTTCCTAGCCGCTAGTGATTTCTACCTCACTCTTTACTTCTATGTACTTGTATTTGACTTGTAGTATTTTGTTGAGAATTTTTTCATCTGTTTTTATTAGAATATATTAATCCACAGTTTTGTGTGTGTGTGTGTGTGTGTGTGTGTGTGTGTGTGTGATTTTTTGTTCTTAGTATTATTTTAATGCTGGCCTCTTGAATTCCCTGGCAGTTTCCTCCTTTTATATTTTTTAAATAATTTGTGAAAGATTTGTCTTAGTTACTTGCTTGTATAACTCAGCAGTAAAAATATCATGTCTTGGAGTTTTTTATTGGAAAATGTTTTGTCACTGAATGAAACTTGTCACAGAAATGAAGAAATTTGAAAAAAAGTTTTAGTTGTTATTTTAGACGAGGGTATGTTGTATTTGTTACACTTTTTGGACTCCTCTAAATAGAAATGAATAGGTGCACAATTTGTAATAACTAAATCCTGGAAGTAGCCTGTTCCATCAACAGATGATTGGATAAAGAAAATATAGTATCTATATATAATGGAATACTACTCAGGTTTAAAGAATGACAAATTTGACAAATTTGTGGGAAAATGAATGCACCTGAGAAATATAATATTGAGTGAAATAAACCAGATACAGAAGTTTAAATACCATGTGGTATCTCTCAGTGAGTGAGACAAAGTTCGAACAAGAAGAACCACAAAAGATAGATAGAAGAGAACAAAGGGATAGATCTCTCCCAATAGGGAAGGGGTCCAAGGGAACAAGGGCAAGGGATGAGGAGTGGGGAAAGGGGATATAATGAGAATAAAAATAAGCCATGTGCAGGAACCTAGTATCCTCAATTAATGTAAACAGTATGTGCCAAAACATGAACTAAGATTAATAACACTGTGTCAACAAGAATGTAAAGTGGAATACAGAAATTGGAGGATGAAGGTGGGAGGAGGAGGAAGGGGAAGGGAATTAAAAAAAACAACAACAAGCTGTAATGTATACTTGTAACCACTCCCCAAGAGGTTATAAACTACATGAACTGCAAACATGTACTAACAAAAAAGTTTTTTAAAAGAAAAGGTTAGGAGAAGCTCAATACTAAAGAGATTATAGAAAAGGATTGTTGAGCTCAACTACTCACTACAGAATGAGATAAATGAAGTGATGATGTGCCGACTGTTGTGGGACATCTGCATGTGATGAGCACTGCTCAGCTCTGAGTGGCTGCTACCTTTTGTCAATATGGTCTCAGAATTGCCACATCTTTCAAATTATAAGAGAAGATGAAAACCCAAGTTGTATAAAAAGTAATATATAAAGTAATATTTTGATATAAAGTAATATTTTAAAATTATTTATTGGATATGTGATTTGTAAATAAGGGACAGGTGAGACAGAACATGGTAACATATTACAGCAAATATTATAGAAATGAAAGGAAAACAAAGAGTCATATCTTAGGGCAAGGGGAAAGGATTATTCCCACACAGGATCGGATTGCTGAAAGAATCAGTGAAAAGATCTTGGTATTTTCTGAAATGACCATCACTGGATTTCAAGTTTAGAAAATTCTGAACAAGAGTGAATATTCACCAGAGAAGCTGCACAGTAATAAGATTGCAAAACTAAACTCTCAAACCGGTATTCTACAAACAATCTGAAATTAGAATGAAAATACATATTTACTGAGTGACAAAGAGTAAAATAAGAGTACTGGAGAGATAAGTGGATGGTAACTTGCTGAGAAATTCCTTTTGCTTATAAGAATTGGAAGGAGACAAAGGGAAGGAAAAGACTAACCCCAGAGAGGAAACATCACCTTAGAGAAAAATTGTTTCAGAAGGCTCAGAGAAATACCCAAATCACAGAAAGTTGCTAGACTTGGGGGCAGAACTAGGAACTAGGCTAATTTAATTACTTGCTATATTACTAACTCTGTGAGGGCAGGGCTCATGTGCATGTTAGCCCACATTCAAGCACTGATTCAAAACTGAAAGTTGGTATGAATGGTTACATGGACTTGGTTAAGGTCACCAGAAAGCCCCCTCCTAAATAGATGGTTTAAAAGAGAGTGGATGCTTCTTTCCAGTGTCTCCATTACAGTGTTTCATAGAGTCAGTCCAAGTCCATCTTCAAAGCTTAATCATCCATAGGCTTGCTTAAAGTAAGAAGTCTGACAGGTCACAATATCTCAAACAGTAATGTACCTGTTCTACAACACTTGAAGTTGAAGGAAAGGCAAAAGGTAGGTAAGTAGTTTAGCAAGACAAGGCAGTACTCCAGGGCCAATTCTATTAGCGTGTAAAAATATGTGTAGTTCCCCTTCTTGTATTATTGGGCTTGCTTCTATTTTTGGCACTGCAGAAAGAAGATATCAAAGAGTGAAAGTTCAACTGAGATTAGAAATACTATATATTTAAAAGTGCTAGACAGGATGGCTTTAGTAGATTTGACAAAGCTGAAAGAGCTAGCACCATGCTTGTGATTAATAAAGATGAGAGCATTAAAAATACTGGTGACAATACTTTGTAATAATTGCCTAACTATTGAAAAGGAAAGGAAATTCATTGTAAGCCAGTGGATTTGAAAAATAAAGCACACAGGGAACCATACATTGCAAAGTGTGGGAAATGGTAGAATTCAGCTATCTAGTTGTAAGAATAGATCACAAGAAGTTTGTTAACTAAGAGAATTAAGTCGTTTCTGGGAAATTCCACAAGTCTGTTTGTTAAAAGAAGAATGCCAGAAAACTTTGAGACCTTGTAAAAGTCTCACAGGAGAAAAACAGGTTTTCCTAGTTTTCTTATTTACCATTTTCTGGGATCAGGACCCAATGATCTATGGGTGGTAAGAGAGATATGACTCACTGTGCACATCTGTGATGTTTATGGTGGGCCAGTGGGCTTGATTTTTAGCTAAAGTTGTCCTGCTTTCTTGATACTATCTGATAAGAAGAGGGCTGTGGTGTGCTCTTTGATGTACAGGATTGGTGAATGGAAACAGGGGACTTGTGAATTCTCCTGTAGCTTTTGTGAGTCACTTAAAGTCACTGGTTATCATCAGAGGTGAAAATCAGAGAGACAATAGCCAGAATAACTAAGCTGCTTTCCTACATGTATAAAAGCCTTGCTTCTTTCCTTTGTGATTTTCAAATAGTGCCAGAGGAATTAAACTGCTGTTCATCCCCCAGGCTCTCTCCTTTTCTTTCTTTAAAAGTCATGCTTTCTGGGGTCTACAGTTTCCCTCTAGAGAAACCAACGACAGCAAAGGAATGGAAAAACAACCGTGGTGATTGAAAAGGTGGACGTTTCTTCTAGAAATTAACTGAAAAAGTAACATTATGAATGCAATATATCTAGGCATTGTAATAAGACCATAAACATATTGAATTCACATGGAACTTCATCAGTAATCTAATCAGATTTTTATTTTTCTTATGCTGCAGTTCGGAGTAATAGAAGTTTAGAAATTTTAAATAACTTTAAAAGTAGCATATGAAAAAAATTTTTAGAGCAAAGATTAAATAGCCAGTTTGAATCCAGATTCCTACTTTTTAAAATTTTAATACTGCCATCTGAATCAAAATGTACCTGATTGACAAGAGATGGCTATGTAAAGGGTTGCTAGTGTGTAGAAATTACTTATGTAGATGAATAATCTAAGATTAGAATATCCATAGTGAACATCTTTGGTAATCAGGTTGATGACAAACGGTATGAAAAAGAGGACAATGATGATGATGAGGCCTACACCCATACAGAATGAGCAGAGATGATATAGAAATTCATAAAAATCATAACTAGAATAATTAGAGAGCAAGAATCTCAAAGAGGAAAGTTAGAGTTGCTGACTAATGGTATAGAAAGTCAAATAATAAACCAAATAGTAAACTATATAACTACCACAAACTTGGCAGTAAATGCACTGCACACGGGGGGGGGGCATCAATTACCTCAGGAATGTAGCTCTATTCGCTAGTTTTCTGTTTCAAATGCGAAAGGTACAATCATAGGTTTACCCAGAGCTGAAGTCTCATCTAAAGGATTGACTGGGGAAGAATCTCCTTCCAAGATCATATGACTATTAGCACGATACAGTTCTTTGCTGTTTTTCATTTAACGACATCTTTCCTTGCTGTTTGGAAACTAGAAGCTGTCCTCAGTCAATGTGTTTCTCCAAAGAGAACCTCATACCATGGCAACTTGCTTTATCAAGCATGTGAAGCAAGACGGAAGTCAGGCTATTACATAACGTTATTGAAAATAATATTTTATTATATTTACCACATCCTATCAGTTAGAAATAAGTCATAGGCCCTGCTCCCACTCAGAGTGAGTGGATGATATAAAAGGGTGAATACCAAGAGCTGTAATTTGTTGAGGACCACCTGGCACACCTGTCCAATAATTCCTTCTAAATTGAATGACCTGCCTTTCTGTCCACAGAATGGTGAAAGGAGAGGGATTAATGTCCTGTAGACAAAAGAGAGGTCACGAAATATAATTTCATGACTACTGATCAGTCGGTGATTGTTGCTGTCTCTGTAATCCCATATATTGGTAGAAATAAAGGCAATTCTCTCAGGGAAATTATATTTCTTCTTAATTTACTCTTAATTTGCCTTGTAATTTATTTTCTACTGTATTATTGATGAACTGTTTCATTTTTCCCTTAACTAGAGTAATTTTAGTACCAATCAGAAACCTATCAGTTCCTTGGGAAATCAATTTTGATTTCCAGTTCACATTGTTGATTTCATAGTTAATTTTAAAAAACACTAGCTATAAGGATAATTCTCAAAAAGAAATTATCCCAGTTCACTTTGTTGATCTCATTGTTAATTTAGAAAACTCTAGCTATAAGGATGATTATCAAAAAGAAATTATCCAACAAATGGTGTCAAAATCCCTCAGATAACGAGCATCTTTTGTGTTGTATTAGAATAGCTACCAAACAGTAATAGATGAGATTCTCAGTAGTACAATATTTAATATCTTGTGGATTAGTAGAAGTAAAAGTTTTAATACTTAACAGCCTCTAAAGTCTCACGTTGTTACTAGGAATTTTACTATACAGGAGAACTTGCTGTAACGACAAGGAAGCTTATAGTTTCATATCCCTTCAGTGGACAACCTTCTTCCTCTTTTTTTTTTTTTTTTTTTGGTACCAGGGATCGAACTCAGGTCCTTGTGCTTGCGCAACAGGCATCAAAACCAATGAGCTAAATCCCCGGCCCTGGACAACCTTCTTCTAATACTAGTGTTCTTCTGATACTCTGCCCTACTGCAGAGACAAGGGCAGGGAGGGGACAAAGATCCAGCTCTTTGCTGAGTTACACAGCACTACTCATATTCACCCCGAGCAGAGCTCTTGATCCTCCAAGTCAGTGCCTAAGAATCAACTGCTGCCATGAGTCCTCAAAAAATAAAGTTAATATCAAGAGATTCCAAGAATTTTCTTTATGGCCAGAACCATTGCCTAAATAAGCAAATTCACAGCAAGTTGTATACTTGAGTTTATTCATAAAAAGTTATCAAAATGAAAGAAAACATTTCTAAACTATCAATGTTTTTTGTCATCAACCAGGCTAGATTGTATTAGTTTTCCATTCTCTCCTTAGAAATCATTGCTAAATTGTTGCATATATAGGAAGTCTATGTTGTCAAAATATGTAAGTACAGCAGGCAGCTGCTTAATAATTTTAGTGCAATACATTATTTTTCTTAATGTTGTAATGTTTATGATATCATTTGTGTATTATATTCAATCTGTTGATTTAATTTTTCAAACAAGAAATTTATTTCCATATTTTTCTTCTATTTGTGAATTTCTAACACTTTTTGCCCCAAAGAGCCTCCTAACCAGAATAAGCTTCTACTCTCACAAAACTTGGATCTTCCTTGAAAACTCTGAAGACTTTTATCACTGTTTTGTGTATCTACCTGTGTCATGTGTATATAATCGTTGTGCAGATCCTCTGAGCCAAATATTCTCAGTAAAAGCCATTTGTAGATTTTTATTCTGTCTCTCCTCCAATAGAAATATCCTTATGCATGTAGCTTCTGAATGAATGCCCAACTGCAGGGCCTCCTTCTTACTGTTGCCGATCTCTGATGCCTAGATTAGGTTTATTAATTCAGAGATTTTCAGGATAATGCTTCATTATGAGGCTCATTTTTAAAACCTGCACAAGGAAGGAAGAAATGGCTCCTCATCTTAGTTCAGAAAAAATTAAAAGATTATTTTTCAGCAAGGATTTAGAGAAACTCTACGTAACCCCACTGTCATGAATTGCAAATGTAATCACCAGTATGAAAAAGGTTAAGAAGCTCTGAAGTGTTGGGCTATTCTCCTTTGGCAAACAAAGGCCTCATTGTTCACGGAGTAAAAGGTAGCTTCTGGATTTATGTATAATGCTAGTGAGGAGAGAAGCATTCTTAAACCCTGGGTCACCATAAGCATCTGCATTGTAGCAGCCAATAAAATATAAGAGATATTGCCTTCAATTAAGAACAAAGAGCACGATCTCCCTTCGTTCTGCCACTTCATATCTTCATATCTTGCCTTGCTTCATTCCCACAGCCACTTTCAGCCAGGCTCACAGAGGTTTAATTGATGTCTATGGTGTGGATGGAACATAAGGTCTCCTTTAGTAAAATATGTTGTTTATTATGCTCAAGAGAAACACCTTCATAATTCATTATGCACTTCTGGGAATGGAAGCCATTAAGTTAGTTACAAAAAAGGACTCATGCAAGCAAATTAATTTGTTTTTATCTATGTTTTTTTTTTATCCTCCAAGACAGAGGACTTGAAATTTGTAGACTGGATGAGAATATAAATATATAATAGACCAAAGAGTACACTTAGTGTTAGGTTTTTAAAAAATCAAGATAAAATCAACTCTGACAGTTTGAGTGTAATTCTGATTTCACCAATTTGAAAAAGATGGATGGTACTTCAAAAATAAAGTCCAGTTTCTCCAGCCTGGGGAATTGCTGGTTGCATTTTTATGTTCCTACAATCTACTTGTGAGACCCATTCAAATTTTTGCAGAGTCTGATGTATATTTCAAATTTTTTTGCTGTTAAGAAGATTCCATAAGAGAATCAGACATGTCTTCCTTAGATTTAACTTGTCACCTTTACTTTTCACTTTCATTTAGATCAACATTGATAGGTTTCTTATATAAGAGCAAATGAGAAAAAAACATTTATAAAAATAAGATTCAGATAGTGAATAGGTCAGTCTATTGTGCATTTTAACTAGCAACTTGAAGGTTCTTATGACTACTACTCCCTTCTCAGGAATGATGTAATAAATAATGGCTGCATTGGCACGAATCATTGAAAGAACACAATCAGGAGGGAGAAGACCAAGAAAGTTAGAGCTGCACAGTGGGTTGGAATTCAGAGAATATAAAATATGTCAAATGCAGCGGTTAAAGTAAAATTGCTTTGATAGTGTCTTTTTTTCCTTTTGTTTTCTTACTGTACTCAAATTTATTACCCTTAGTAAAGTGTTTAAAATTTCTCATCTTCAAAATATATTGTTTTAGGAAGGATTCTATTATAAGTTCATGCTTCTATGAACATTTCACTTTTAAAATCTCTTAATTGGTTCTGATTTTAACATTTGTGATCTTGTATAGTTTTAGTTTAATGAAGTACATTTTGTTATGCTCAAATTAAAAGTACATATTATGATTTACATTATAAAAGGAAAATGAGAATATGAGTGTATTTTCTTACTTTTTGGAGAAATCAATAAGACACTAATTAAAATGCTGAATTATAAGGGATTAATAGGAACTAGAAGTAGGTGACTGGAATGTGACTTTTGAATAAACTAGATGATTGAAATATACATAAAGATTTTCTGAATATATATAATTTTAATATGATTTGGTCCTTTCACCATATCATTAATTAGTAAATGGATCCAATCCAAAAATATGAATGCAAAGCTTACTTTTAATACATATGTCAACAAGTGAATTGCCCAAGTTGATGAAATATTCATTTGATGGTAAGAATTAGTCCACGGCTGGGGATTTGTGCAGTGGTGCTGCCACTGCCTCATGAGTGCAAGGTCCTGAGTTTAATCCTCGTACCTCTCCCCCCGCCAAAATTAGTCCAAATAATTTTTGAACACAATATTCTTTTCTGTACTCTAAATAGTTTTAAAGAATTGCAAACATATATTCATTTTAAAAATTGTTTTGATAGTGAAATTGGTGTCCAAAATGTTGCATGAATTGTTACTGGTGGCTACCAGAATATAAGTTTAAGAGAAAGGAAATAAAGATATGAGAATGAAGAAGGTGATGTAAAATCTTCTGACCTTATTATTGAACTGGAGTATTAATGTAAAATCACTACATGTCTACATCTGTATCAATTATGCTATGGTTTGAGTATTTATACTGAGTTCATGTGTTAATGACTTAAATCTCAATGTGACAGAGTGGCAAGTGGGGCCTAGTGAGCTGATGAGGTCCTAGGTCTTCTTCGCTCATGAAGGTATTGATATTATTGTGAGAGTGAGCTAATTATCATGAGAGGCAGTTTGCATAAAAGCAAGTCTGGCCAGCTCTTGCTCACACACGTTCACTCTTTCTTGACCTTCTGTCTTCCTCCACAGCATGACACAGCACAAAAGCCCTTGCCACATAATGGTGCTGTGGTCTTAGACATCTCAGGCCCCAGAGCCATGATCCAAATAAATATTTGTTTATTATAAATTACCCATCCTGGGGTATTTTGTTATAGTGCCACAAAAGATACTACAATTGATCTAATGATATCTATCTATCCATTTATCCATCTCATAGTTTTCTCCAGTGAAATTAATCAGAAGCAAAGGAATCATATTAGTCATAATTGTATGCAATACAAATACTTTAAGACAATTTTTTTCTCAATCTCACTCTTCAATAAAAGAAAGTATGGCATCTGATGAAATAGCTTATTAAAAATCCAAGTCTTGAGGAAATCTAACATAGTTGATGAGAGGGGCTGTGTTCGAGGGGTTCAGAGAGGATTCACTAAGTTCTGTGGGGGTGCGGGGGTGTTTCTTAAACCTAAATCCGAAAATTAATTAGAAATGTGATACCTATAGATCAAACCTATGCTCAGGATTATTGAAGAGGGGAAATGGAGCCACCACAGCTGGTCTGCACCACTCCAGCCCCTTCCCTCTGGGGAACACCATTAGGAGAGCCTTCCAAAGAGCCTAAGGAACAAATGAATGAAGCAGTGCTGTGGAGGCTGGAGTCCTGGATCAGATTCTGCATGTACCAGCCTTCCCTCCATCACCTCTCCTTCAAACACTGGGGAATGCTGCAGCCCAGTGACACCCACACTAGTGCTCAACAAGGGCAGGGAAACCCCCAAACCTGGGCAGGGAGAGAATAAACAAGGTAATAAGGTCTTCAGAGTCCCAGGAGCATGCAGTCTCACCTGCAGATTCCAGACGGTGAATCACCTGCCCATTATTGTGTTCCCAGAGCTAGGAGCAAACCTGTCAGGCAATTCCTGCAGATCACCCCTGAAATGCGAGTGCCTCCACTGGGTCCATAGACCCTTACAAATGTAGGAACCCACCCACAGACTCCACCACCATTCCTGGGCTGGTGGGCAATCCCTAAGCCAAGCCCAGACAGCATCACATTTTGCCTGCAGGCTAGAAGGGAGAATTTTTCAGTGGCTGGTTACAATCAGACTACAACTAAGGCAAGAAGGAATCTTTTGAAACACTCAGGTTTTTGGCATATTGATCACGTACATTCTCTTGATGTACATGTACAAGTACATTCTCTTGATGCATTATTTGATCTGAGTTCCCACCAAATACTGTTTGATTTTTGTTATTTTTCTTGGGTTTAGTTAGTGTTCATTTTTCTCTCTCTCTTCTTGTCACCCTTGCTAGTTTCTTCAATTCACATTTTCATAGGAGTAATATTTTTATTGTTTATTTGTTTCTCCCACTTTTTAAATTGTTCCTGTCAGTTTTAGTTTGCCATCTCCTCCTCTCTCTCTGTTATTCTTATGTTCTCTTGCACTAACCTCCTGTCCATTTTATTCTGTTCCTTCTGCTCTTCCTTATGTTACCTGGTTCCCTGTCCTCCCTTCCCTCTTTTTTCATCTTACAGGTGCATAAATATATCAACAGTTTCCAACAACCACATAGCTTTCTCAATCCTAAAATACACCTCCATCCTCCTATAAGACATCCTTGCACACACAAATATCTTCTTAAAACCCTTAGGACTAACCCTTGAATCCAACTAGATTTCCAACAGAATCTGACCCCATATCTCATTTTTTCACCTACTATTATTCTTCTTATCGACCTCTCCATTAACTGACTTAAACTCCTCTTTCACCAATCCCTCCACCTCTCCCCTCCATCTCTCCTTCCACATCACAGAATAACTACTAATAACAATTCAATGTAGGTTGCATGCACACACATATATGAAAACAGGCAACAAAAGATCCCCCAAGCTCTCAACTCCCCAAAGGCAGATCTAAGGGGCACTGGTGGAGAGGAAAGCAAACACCAGGTAGCAGAGCATCATGAAGAATCTTTGTGAGCTCAACAAGGACATGACCCATCATCTAATTCAGATAATGTATCTAAAAGTGTACCTACCTTGACTTAGTACAACTGTCTTACATGTTTTATATGTTCTTTGGCCTGGTAGTCTGGTTTTTGATCTCTATATATGGTAATTAATTTATAAGGTCTTATAAATAAATGAATCTAATTCTGGAAAGATTAAAAAGAGGATAGGGGAGGAATGAAAAAAAAGGAACTTCAAATGTGTAAAGTACTCATACCAATCCCTCAAAATGAATGTAATCATTATGTACTGCAAACATGTACTAATAAAGGTCAAATAAACGGAAACAATTGTTAAAAGACATGACTCAAAAGTTTATGGAATTATCATACAAAATGACCAATGTGGATTTGGGAGAAATAAAATTTGGAATATCTGACCAAAATATTTCAAAACATGAATGACTAATTGATCAAAGCTATAAAATCTATGAAATGGTATCAGAAATACCAGATAAAATACATATAATTCATAAGTTGCAAAACTAACCAATGTGAAAACAGGATTTCTGAAATCAAAGACAAAATAGTAAATTATGAAGAATTACTCAGAGAAGCATTAAAAACAGTAAGAACAAAATTCATCCAACAGCCATTAGACAAATGACACTGAGAAGACCAACCTAAGGCTAATTGAAATTAGAGACAAACTATTGTACACATGGAATAGTAAATTCATTTACAGAAATAATAATAGAAAATTTCTCAAGTACTGCATGAGAAGGAGTTCAACACACAAGTAAACAAAGTTTATAAAATACCAGCTACTACAATGAAAACGAAGCTCCTTGTGACACATAATTAAAATGCCAGATGTCTCAAGCACTACAGTGTTTCAAAATCACACTTACCCTCTTATCTTTCTCAGAAAGTTGATTTTTTGAAATGTGGGCTATAGCATGGCTAGTATCTTCATGTTCTCAGGAATTCTCTTTCTATGCTGTTGAAAAGTGAAAAAATTCCCTCAGAAAGTTCTGCATTTTAGAGTATAGCTGAGTAAGAATTAACCTGGATAAAGAGATCAGCAACAGTAATAGTTAAAGCCATCTATGAAAAACCAACAGCCAATATCATACTAAATGGTCAAAAACTGAAATCCTTCACACTAAAATCAGGAACAAGACAAGGATGTC
>NW_004624827.1:9630759-9651384 GCF_000247695.1 Heterocephalus glaber | reverse complement strand
GGGAGGGGCAGGGGAAAGGAAAGAAGGGAAAGGAAAAATGCTGAGAAATGGTAAAAATGGAAATAAAGTCTTTGTAAATAGGGAAGGGTGGAGGGGGTGAAGGGAGGGCTAGGAATGGAGAAAAAATAAAAACCAAGATGCATTATGTAAAGGTACAATTCCCAATGAGAAATGTAATTGTGTTGTATAACTAAAATGTACCAATAAAAGAATTAAAAAAAAACAGTAATAGTTGAAGGCCATGCAAGTGCTGTAAATCTTTCTTGGGGGAGGGGGCTTTTTTGTTTTGTTTTGTTTGTTATGAGTGGTAGTGTAATGAATAGTTCGATCCATGATCTCTGGAGCTTATAATACAAAGTACTTAGACAGGAGGTCATAGAGATTTAAGCACTTAGCATATAGTGGTAATATATTTAAATCATGTGTTGAAAATAATTTTTTGTGATTACCAAACTGAAATGGTATTTCTCCAGTGAACAGCTTTGTGGTAGGGTCATTGGAAGCAAAAAGTCTGTTGTCTTTTACCATAAGTGTGACAACCTTAAATGAAATATTAATGGATGAACTCCCTTTGGTTATATGTGACCATGTTATAATAAATACGGTAATACATATGAAATGCCTAGCATAGCTCTTCAATCATAGTCACTGTTTAATATGTAGTAGTCTCTCCCAATATGATTTCCACCAAAGTGAATTTTTCCTCATAATTTTATCTTCAATATTTAGGATGTGCCCTGGAGTAAAACTTAATGAATTTGCAATAAAATACTGATTGATTGACCACAAAACCCCCACATTTTCACAAAACTGTAATTGAATGCCTATTTTATGGAAAATTTTTATTCAAACAAAGTAGTTTCTAATATCTTTACAGTTTATAGCCTAAAAATATTTAGATCACTCTGTATTATTAGGAATACCTATAGGAAGTATTAGTCACACACTTTGTACCATGCACAATGTTAAATTGTTGACTTAAATATACAAATACAGATACTAATATTCTCATTTTTCATATGAAAAGATGGAGAGGGGATAGAGCAATTATCTAATGGAAAAAGGCCTGCTTTTGTCCTGATATCTGGACCTAAAACCAAGCACATTTCTTACATCTTTTGTCAGAAGTAACGGTAAGGCACTTTCACAAGTATTTTAGAAAATCTAGTTCAAATTCTCATTCCTTTGAATATGTCCATAGTTTTAAAAAAACATTTATAGGCTTCAACTATCTTAGGAAAAGGCACATTTACTTTATGTGAAAAGCTTGGAAAGGAGTGTTGAGATGCTATTTGAAAGGGCAAAGTTTCTCAGAAATAGGGCTGCTTGTGTTTGACAAGCTGTTTCTTGCGGTTAAATAAAAATTAGGACACATCATAGATAAATGCCACATAGGCAGAATGTTTTAGAGGTGCTTTAATCAGTGGTTTATAGAAGATTTGTGTGATAGAATCTTGGAATACATGTACACTGAATCATGTGCCAAAATGGATGTGGAAAACTAATTATGTTTAGAAGAAATGGAAAAGCAAAATGGATACCGGAAAATTTTTCAGGATTAAGCAGAATTTAGCATGACAACAGAGAAACAGGCACAATGTTTCAAATATTATTTTGGAGTTTTAAATGTCATTTCTGTTCACTTCAATGGAAGCATCAGCAATCAAACACATCAACACAAGACTTTAAAATTTGACAATGGGTTGAGTGCCAGCGAACAGCACCTGCATCTACTTCCCAAATATTCAATAAATCTGCTGCCCCTTGCCAATGATGAAAACTACTTTAGTAAATACACATCAATGTCCTCCAAATATGAAAACATATAAATTATGTTTATTATAATAATGCCAGGATCCAAAATTTTCTTGTAGGTGTATTGTTAATTCTGCACATGTCATTTACAAGTAATTGCTTCAAATGTTTTATTTTATTACTTAAGTTTACTTTGAATAGTAAATTATAAAGAACATTGCACAAACCACTGGTAGACTATCTTAGAAAATGATAAAATGAATGTTTTTAAAACATGTATATATAAAAACATTTTATGTGATTTTGAAGAATTTGTTACATTTATCAGTCTGTAATGTACTTTATCTTTACATAGTAATTTTTCATAAGGTTTGCATGCTTATGTCTATAAAGTTGCTTTTCTTCAGAAATCAGATAAGAATAAGTTTATGAGTATACAAAGTAAAGTCCCACCATAGGCAAACTATACAGTCTACCCCTCAGTGTGTGTAAATTATCTTAGATATCAAGACAAAAATTTCAGAGTGAAATCTGACATAGTAATCATTTATAGACACTGTTTAGAAGCACCGCTAAGTATTTTCTTTAGAACATTAGTTGCTTGTTTTCATTTTCTATTTAGAATGATAAAATAGTAGCATCTGATCATTATTCTGATATTAATAATGTTAAAACAGATTTTCTCTAAATAGAAAGCTCTATGTTGTCCTTTACTTACCTTAGTTATTTAAAATCTAATATACATACTGAACTATGGGGCATATACACAATATTATGCATGACTGCTAAAATTAAAGAAGTTAACCTGTAACTCAGGAGTAAAAATATAAAGAAAACGATTCTTATCTCTATTTAGGTAGAGTTTGAACTGGGTAGGAAGAAGAGAGATATAACTGAAGCAGTTGGAAAAGAAAACATACCGAAGGACAAATTAAGATGAAAATTTAAAGATTGGTAGAAATGATTATGAAGAAACATTCTACACAGATTACATTCTGTTTGCAAGATAAAAAGGTCCGACATTGTAAAGTGTATTCAGAGGACAAGATATTAAATAATAAACTTGATTAAAAGAATCAAGTTTGTATTGACAGGAAAGGTAGGACTTTAAATGCTAGATTACAAAATCTTATAAACCAGCATTTTCCACAGTGCCTATGAAACATCATTACTCCTCAGAGTTAATGGCAGAAGATTTTGAATAAAGTTTCCCTCAGCCAAATCAAATGAAATAAATACATATTTTATTCTCTTAAAAGTTTGAAGAATTCATAAAATAGAATTCCACTTCAGCTTTGTTTAACTGTATCCACCCAGTTATTTGGGCATTGAAATTCACCACTTTTTTTTCCCCTTTTCCTCTCTTACCCAAAGCCTTGCACAAATATAGCCATAGTCAGTGAGAAGTCATTGATTTTTAGAGTAGTTACCTGGCTTAATAAAATCAATTAATTTAAAGTAGTCATTTTATGACCATGTTATGTGGAAAGAATGGGTAGAAAGCTTGGTTGAGAGATTAGAGGCAGTGAGACCAGGAGAAAATTTAGCCAGATTATCATAAATTAGACCTAGCACCATGGCAGAGAGACTATATTGGAACATTATGAACAAGAAATTGAAAGTTTCTGATAGTGAATTAAATATAGATGTACAAGTAAAGAAAAAATTAAAAGATAACAGCAAACCAAAATGTCAAAAATAGTCTCTCACATGTATTTTTAAAGGGTTTCTGAGTACAAGTTCTATGTCCTGAAGGTTTACTTCACTGTTATAACTTGGTTACCAGAGAATTGTCTTTGAGCATTAAACACTCAATTTATATTTTACCCCTTATGCAGTATTTCAGAATTTTTCAAGTAGATTGGAGCCCTTCATTAGTTTTTGTCAATCGAATTTCTCCTGACTTGCAAATGGCAGGAGATTTAAACCTTATTGAAAATGATTGGAACAAAAGCTTTAATTAATATTAGCAGAATGACTTGGCTATAATTTATACATATAGCTTTCAAGGGACTCTAGACTTACTACATTAGGATCAAAGAAAATATATTGAGCGTCATGTGTGTAAGATTTACTTTAAATACATCTAAAAGTTTTGAAAATCTTTTCTTTGGTGTCAGCAAATTATTATCGTGCAGAGATGTGTGACCATATTTTTTTATTGTTACCAAATATGTGACAATGAAGATGTGAGATTAGGAATCATTTGACCACACAGAATTTCAATTTTTTTGAACAACTTATTAGTCGTGTGGCCTTAGGCAAATTATTTCAAGGATCTGCACCTTTTATTTAATTGCTATAGTGAAGGAGTAATTATTTCCACCTCAATGTCTATGCAATGAGTCTATACATGTGTAGTGGGTAGTATAGAGTCAGGAATAGAATCAACGCTGAATACTCTTGAATATCCCACTGTATCACTTCTCAATTTTTAAATAACTGAATTTTAAAACTGCCTCTAAAGTCTTTGCCATTAATTTTTACTTAAATCATTTTGCCACCATTCATTTCTGTCCATTCTATGATAGTGATTCCTTTTGAGTAACATTTTTTCCTCTTACTCATAATGACTAAGGTTTATAGATTTATCATCTTCCTTCAGTTTGTCAATGTCACTCTTGTGAAGTTAAAGAAGTGTGCTTATTTCCAGAAGAGCTGATTCAGTTTTAAAAAAATTTAGTCCAGATCTTTCTGAAGGAAAAAATATTGGAACCAAAATGTGTGGCTTGACATGTAAATTTAATTCCATAGTCTTAAGACAAGATGCATATGTTCATTTTTTATCAGAAGTTTTCCTGGAAACATCACTTTAAGTGTACAGCCAGGATACAAGAAAACAATTGCACTTTTTAACTAACTTCTTTACTAGGACCCATGTAAAAATCCTCTCTCTTAACCCAAAGGAAAGTAGGGGCAAATGAATAGAATTCATGGCATAACTAATGTAATTTAATTATATTTTATAACTTCCTTCCATTCCACGACAGTAAAAGCTGACTGACTACTCTTACTATGTCTGAAGATGTAGCATGACTGCCTTGTTATGCAAACCACATGTTCTCTGTGGGTTTTTTGTTTGTTTGATTGTTTTCTGTTTTTTACTTATTATTTTTATTTTTAATTTAATTTAATTTTATCCTATTCCTCGCTCAAGTCCCCTTCCCTCCCCTATGTACAAAAGTTTGTTTCCATTTCTTCCTTCTATTTTCACTTTTTTCTTGTCCCTTCCTTTCTCCCTCCCTCCTCCCTTGTTCCCTTCCCATTTGAACACTTTCTTCTCATTTCCCAACATCTATTATACATCTCAGTCCTTATTTCCACATTGAGTTTCTCACATGAGAGAAACAAACGAATATTTAAACATGTGTGTCCTATTTATTTCACTTCAGAGTATGGTCTCAAAGTCCATCCATTTAGCTATAAATGTCGGAAGCTCAACCTTCCTTATGGCAGAGTAATACTCCGTTGTGTATTTAAAAAAACACATCTTTATCTACTAATCAGTTGATGGACTTTTAGGTTGTTTCCAAGATTTAGCTATTACAAACTGTGCTGCTATGAGCATGGGTGTGTAAATATCACTGTGGTATTATGCTTTCAATTCTTTTTATGCTTTTAATTCTTTTGGGAAGATACCAAGAAAAGAAATAGCTGGGTTAAATGGAACCTCTAGGTTTAGTTTTTTTGAGAAATCTCCACACTGATTTATTGCACCACTGTACACTCCCACCAACAATGGAAAAGAGTTCCTTTTTCCCCACTGCCACTCCAGCATTTTTTATTGGTTGATTACTTGATAGCAGCCATTCTTTCTAGAGTGAGATGGAATCTCAGCATTGCTTTAATTTGCATTTCATGAATGACCAGTGATAATGAACATTTTTTCATGTGTTTATTTGGCATTTCTAATTCTTCATCTGAGAACTGTCTTTTCATTTTAGGTGTCCATTTTTACATTGGGTTTTTAAATTTTGGGGTTCTGATTTTTTTGAGCTCTTTTCATATTCTAGGTAATAATTCTTTATCTGAATAGCTGGCAAAAATATTTTCCTGTTGTGGGTTGTCTCATCACTCTGCTGGTAGTTTCTCTTGCTATGCAAAAGCTTTTTCTTTTCTTTTTTTTTTGGTACCAGGGATCAAACTTGGATCCTTGAGCTTGCAAGGCAGGCGGCGGAACCACTGAGCTAAATCCCCGGCCCTGCAAAAGCTTTTTAATAAGATGAGGTCCTAGTTGTTGCTTCTTTATAGTTTTTCCCATGCAGTCTGTGTTTTCCTCATGAACTCTTTGCCTACTCCTATGTCCCCAAGCATTCAACCTATTCCAGCAGATTTAGTGTTTCTGTGTTAATATTTAGATCTTTGACCTATTTTGATTTTAGGTTAGTGCATGGTTAAAGTAAAATACCTCTACATTGAAAACTACTGTACTCTGAAAAAGAAGATTGAAGAGCATATTAGAAAATGGAAAAATATCCCTTGTTCTTGGAGAGGAAGAACCAATATACTGAAAATGGCCATATGTCCAAAGTTGTTGTACAGATTCAATACAATCCCAATCAAAATGCCAAAAGCATATCTCACAGAATTAGGAAAAAAATCCTAAAATTCATTTGGAAACAGAAAAGATCTAGAATAGCAAAAAACAATTCTGGGAAACAAAGACAAAGCAAGGACCATCACAATCCCTGATTTTAAATTATACTACAAAGCTATTGTGATTAAAAACAAAGCATGATACTGCTTTGATCTGAAGTGATCTGAAGATCAATGGAACAGACTAGAAGATGCAGAAAAACTCCAAACATAATACCCAACCACCTTATCTCTGACAAAGGAGCCAAACAGCTTCACTGGAAGAAAGATAGCCTCTTTAATAAATGGTATTGGAAAAACTGACTCTCCATATGCTGAAGATTTAAACTCTATTAAGCAGAAGTTACTGACCACACACTGTGCAATGGTTGAATTGCAAGAATAGTTAGATACAGTAGATTGTGAAAGGACCAGGGTCCCTTCTTTCTTGGAGCTTCCTTGTTATGTTAGAATAGTAAAAAGAAGAAACTAAAATGAAAATTTGGTAAAATTAGAGATTTTTCTTCTATTCTCCCACTTTATCTGTGGGCAAAGAATGGAACAAGCATTAGGGAAATTTTAATAAATATTTGTTAAGTAAAATACAGATATGATATAATTTGGAGAGTGGTAATATAATGAAAAAATAAGAGAAATACAAAATAGAATATAACTTTATGTTACTGTTTTGGCTATTTTCTACTTCTCATCGATGTTTTGCTTCCAGAAGTGAGTGATTGCATTGCACTTGACAGTACAATAATCTCCAGTGTTCCATATCCTTTCAGCATAAATCTCTTTTAAAATCTGTATTTTATTGAAATATTCTTGGTACATATTTATTAGTTCCAATGTGATGTTTTGTTTCATGTAAAAAAATCAATTCATTATAATTAACATATCCACCACATTCTAATTTTATTATTTCATCATATTGAATAGAATCAAAATCCTGTCTTCTGTTTTGGAAGAAATGATATGTACCAATTTCCCCTGGAAGAATGTATTTATTCTGTACTACAAACATATAGTAATAAAAAAGGGAATAAGAACTTATACTGTGCATTATTATGGGTAGTATTTACCCTGCTATATCATAGAATAACAAAATGGATTCTTCCTGTCTAACTGTAAATGTGTAATTACTGACCAATCTCTTCCCATATCCCCTCCTTCCTATTCTCCCTAGTCTCTGGTAACCAGTATTCTACTTTCAGTTTCTATGAGATTGAATTTTCGATTCCAAATATCATTGAAGCTATGTTGAATTTGTCTTTCTGGGCTTGCTTTATTTCAAATAATGTGATGTCCTCCCAGTTCAGTCATGTTGTCAAACCTGAAAGAATGTCATACTTTTTATGGCTGAATGGTATTACACTGTATATTACAACAAACTTCCTTTATCCATTCAACCACTGATGGTTGACTATCCTGGCTATTTTGAATAATGTGCAATAATCATAGGAGTACAAGTGTCTCTTCAAGGTGTTGATTTAATTTTCTTAGGGTATATACCCAAGAGTGGGATTGTGCAATTATATGGTAGTTCTTTTAGTTTATTTGAGGGACCTCCATACTGTTTTTCATAATTATTGTATTAATCTATATTCCTACCAATAGTATGTAAGAGTTTCTCTTTCTTGTTTTCTTCCTCCAGGAACCAATTTTCAACTGTTTTAAAGCCAAATAGCTCCTCCCAGAGTGTAAAATTTCAAATTAGTTTTGCTTTGTTTATCTAGGAAGTATTTGCCTCGTTTTAAATTAGCACACAGCAATTTACCTCCAAACATCCTTTCAGAGATGAAAAATCACACTATCATTACTTACTAGTTTCCAAATGATATTGGATTCCAAAATCCTGCCACAATACTTTGCATTGTCCTTAGTGAAATGAAACATATGAATACAATATAGTAAGTTATTTGAAATCAAAGTGTATTCCTCATAAGAAATTCTATTTGAAATGTTAAAATTTCCTTCATTTATTACTTCTATGTTTCCTTTATTATAAAATGATTGTTATCTAAAACAAATATTGTTTATTGGTTTTATATTTGGCCAAAATATACTTCAGTAATTATGGCTTGTATCTAGATGTCCCCCCAAAATCTCATTTGCTCATAGATGGGGCTTTTTGGAAGTGGTTGGATCTAGGGTGTGTGAATATGGACTAAGGGTGTATGGTAAATAAATTAGTCCACTGATTGAATTAGCATATTTTGGAGGTGCATAATGGGAAGGCCTCACCTTGGATGTGTCTATCACCATTCAATAGACTTGTAGCCTGGATAAGACAAAAGGGGAAAAAAAGGCTGCTGCTTTCTGCTTCCTGCCTACCATTCCATGAACTGTTTCTCCTCTGCGATGCCCCTCTGGACACTCCCCTGCATTGGAGGAAGTCTACCATGGACTGAAACCTCTAGAAACTATGAGCTAAAAAAACCTTTTCTCCTTTAACTTGTGGTTATTGGGTAGTTTACCCCAGCTATGAGGAATTAGCTAAGAGAACAATCTTATGTGGATATCTGAATTTGAGAATGGAAATTGTACTAATGTATAAAATCACCATCTTAAAATCATCATTACTGAGAACCAAGTGTAAAGAAGAGAGTTCACATGAATGTGTACAAACATGCACCCATATACTCATTTATGACTCCCACGGAGTAGGAATTAGCTCTGTATTTTATATCTGAACTCCATGTACTCAATACTTGAACATAGTATATACTCTGTATAATTTTATTTAAAAAGTAATTCTAAGATACCATTCATAATAATGATAAAGAAGGGATATAAGGTAATATATTCAGTATCTAAAAATTTCTTAGACCTCATGGTTGTTCTGACCATATCAGATGAATCATTAAAGGATTACAGAATCTCAGAAAGTCAATCTTTGAGGATAACAAATTATGAATAAGGGAATAGAAAACATTTACTGCTTAGCTAATCTCTATCCTACCATATTCTACCCCCATATTACTTTCACAAATACCTGTATACTTTTGCCAAAATTCATTATAAATATTATAAATACTACATGAGAATTACAAGTTAAGCATCTATAGAATTTACAAACACTACTGGTTCACATTTCAATAGTTAGAATTGCTCAGTTATACTAGATCTACTTTTTTTTTTTTCGTACCAGGGATTGACTCTGGTCCTTGCACTTGCAGGGCAGGTGGCAGAACCACTAAGCTAAATCCCTGGCCCCCTGGATCTACTTTTGATAGCTAATTAAGAGTTGTAGAGGCCAGGGATTTAGCTCAGTGGTTTTGCTGCCTGCTGCAAAAGCACGAGGACCCAAGTTTGATTCCCGGTACCAAAAAAAAAAAATGAGAGAGACAGAGAGAGAGTTGTAGAAATTACATTATGTGTACTTTTTGCTTCTATAGTCTCTGAGTATTCCTTTTAATGTCTGCTACGGTTTGGACATGGTTTTTCCCCAACTTCCATGTGCTAGAGTTTGGTTCCCAGTGTGATGATTGAGAGGTTGTGAGACTGTTAAGAATCAGTTCTTGAAGGCTCCACTCTTATGGAGGGATTACTGTAGATCCTGAGCTAGGTTGGTTACTGCAAAAGAAGGTTGTTATAAAATAAATTGAACTTTCCCTTGCTTCCTTACTACCCATTTTATTTTTTTCACGTTCTTTTCTTCGGGTTTTCTGCCACACAAGGAGGAGTACATGACCCTCACCAGAGGCCAAGTAGAGGCCAACACCATACTCTTGGACCTCCCAATTGATAAGCTGAATAAACTGCTTTGTCTTATAAATTATCAAGCTTTTGAATTTTGTTATAGCAACAGAAATCAAGCTAGTACAATATTTCAGGTTCTATGATCATATACTGTCCAAATCATCATTTATGAGGTGTAATTGAAATGTATGATGTGTTAATCTTTAATATTTTTTAGAAAAGGGATATTGCAAGTTTTCTTTTTCCATTAGTGTGTGTTTCTGCTACATAATAAACACATATATAATGGGTAGTTGATACATGTATATGACACACCTTAATTCTCTTTAGGTCCCCTATCCCTCCCTCCATCCCTCCCTCTTCCCAACATCTTTTGCTCCTTTCCCAATTGCAAAAGATCTATCTCCCCGTTTTTTTATTGTCTTTTATTTGCTTTTTAAATTATTTATACTTTGGATTACTCATATAAGAGAAAGCGTATGATATTTAAGCTTGTGTATTTGACTTATTTCACTTAACATTATGGATTCAAGGTGCATCCATTTTCTTATAAATGACTCAAATATATCTTTCTTGACATTTTCAAAAGTAATTCTGGAATTCCTCTTTCATGTCCTTAGTTGCACTGTACTGGCTGCCTTGCTTTCCTGAATCAACTCAAAATACTTATATTTAATGGTTATTTTGACTGTGGGGAAGAGTCAGAAGTCACAGGATTCCAGATCCTGCAAATAAAGTGGATGAGGACATGCCATAATATTTTTATTTCACAGAAATTATCATAAATATAGAGCAAGAAATTGTGATAAAAATACAGTGAATGTTCAAGTTTAAAAAATATACTAGAGTTAAAGACACATTGCCATGATTGTCCTTATAAATACTCAAAACACTCTGGTTCATTTTGAACAAACTCATTCTATAACTCTTCATCATGTGTCTTTTACTGTAATAAATATTTTAATTTAAACATTCCCTGTATCTTTTGATTACTCTGTGTACATGTTTATGTACCCTGTGTTGAATTTGAAGAAATATGGAGATATTAGTCAATTTTTCCTGATAGAATTTAAGGTGTGTGTGTGTGTGGGGGGAGATTTAGATATTAGGATCCCAACCCTCTGTCCAGTAAATTTTTGAATTAATTGACTTTAGGGTTACTCCCATCTAGCTGTTGGCTATGCTGTTCATGAACCACTTTAACACAATAAATTTGAAAAATAGGATAAAAAAACCTGAAGATAGAAATAAGCTGAACAGGCAAGTAGGCACTAGTGTGTGCAAAATTAAGACAGGGAAAAAAAAATCACTGCAACTTAAAAGCATCCCAAATGGTTCAGAATGCAACTGAGATAATGATAGTCTATTGCCCATAAATATCTAATGGCTCTAACATGAGAAGCGAACATAATGAACAATCTTATTAAAATATAAAAATCACCCAGGAAGCATGACTGAGCAATCCAGTCTCAGCAGCACCACTTTATGGACAGCTCTTAGACTGATCAGTGAGGATGCCAGTGTGTCTTAACGTATGTTAAGCCTAACAATTCACAGTTCTCTGCAATTTTCACCCCTAACAAAGAACACAGATACTGAATGAAAACAAAGTAGCAAACTGTTATTTTGAGATGTTTTCACTGAAATTTAATAAAAATATCAACTGTCACAAGATTCTGAAGACTAGTTATAAAGCTTCTAGGCAGACATAAATGAGATTTAAATACCAGGAAGTAGTGAAGACTTCACATTTTTGCTTCAATTAGTATTTGTTTGTCTAAAGGTTATTGAGGGAAAACATATAACATTTACACTTTCCATAATTAACATTTATATCCATTATCCTACCTTACAACAACAACAAAAACAACAATAATAATAACAATAATAAAAGCTAACATATTCAGGCTAAGATTACTGGATTTAGCAAATAAAAATATAGGATACCTGGAAAAATTTGAATTTCAGATAAGCAATGATTAGTATCTAAATGTGTTTTGCCTGCACAATTATAGACAATACTTATTGTTTAGAATTTCTATTTGAAATTCATATTTAAATCAACATTGTTTATTTTAATCTGACAAATCTGGGGTTAGTCCAAGGTCAATAAAGATATATTGTAAGCATCATTGCTTTAATGAGTAAATTCAAGAAAATAAGTGTATTTGTATATTGTTTCTCATCAGATGAGATAATCATTTAAAGTAGATAATAATTGAGAAAGACAGTGCTACAGCTGAGTAATATTAAAATTTTATTTTCACTTCCAGGAAACCCCCTTGAAGTTAGAGGAAGCTGTATGACAAAGTTCTAGACAAATGCATATGAACAGAAGTTATGTGCACCTCTTCCAGCCCTCCCTGCTTTCTGCCCTTGTGGATTCTTCTGAGTCCTGAATTCCACCACTGTCACAGTGTAGATGAAAGTTGTTGACCACTTGACCACATAGATCAGAAGACCAACTCTCCTTGTCTTCCATCAGCAATGTTCATTTGATAGTTATGTGCATGAGAAAGAATCAGGATCATGATATTCTCGGGTTCTTTCAAGAGTTACTGTGACTGACTTAACTCATAAATATATTAATAGTTCAAAGAAGTTTATGACACCACTCTATTCCAGGCCTCCTGGCCAGGGGTGCACAGGTGAGGAGCAGAACTGCCTGGAGCTGTCCAAGCTGCACCACCCTGTTCCGGGCCTCCCGGCCAGGGGTGGACAGGTAAGGAGCAGAGCCTTGGAGGCACCTGCAGCACCACCCCAGACCCCTCCCCTGCCTCTGGCCTCATGTACCTGGATCTACACACCTGGGGCACAGGAGGTCATAAAGGCCATTGTCTTGAGCTTGAGAAGATAGAGCAGAAGTGAACAGAAAGAGGGCCACTCTCAGGATCCTTGATAAAAATTGCAACCCACTGGAAAAGTGAAGAGAATCTCTTCAATAAAGGCACACCAGACCACTGTAATTGGTAAATTGGCGGGATCACCACCTCCCATCAGAACCTGGACTATCTTCAGGGGAAGGGCAGCTGGAATCCACAGTAGAAACTAGCAGAGTTCAACCCTGCAGGTGATCAGGGAGCTCAACTTGGGCCTTGCAGTCAGAAATCACCCTGAATCTCAAGGATCTGCTGCTAGCTTGCTGAGAATAATTTACTACAAACTGCACACTGTGGCCCACTTTGTCTATTGTGACAGCAAAGACATACCTTGAAGGCGGCCCTTCATTTTTATTTTTTATTTATTATTTTCAAAATTAGTTTTTCTCCCATTTCTAATTTTTAATTTTTTTCTACTCTTTTCAAATTTTTTCTTTCTTCTTTTTCTTTTTTTCTTTCTCTCTTTCTCTCACTCTCTCACTCTCTCCTCTCTTGTTCTCCCACATTGTTCTTCATCTCCCTTTTTGTTATTGTTCCTGCCCTAATTCGGATTTCTTCTTTATTTTTCTTTTCTTGTTTTTTTCTTCTCTTGATTGTTATTAGTTTCAAAGGAAAGTGAATACAGTTTCTAGCTTCTCTATTGCTGATAGGTTCTTCTTTTCTTGTCTTTGTTCTTCAATTCTGTCTTTTCCTCTTGTCTTTAACAGTTCTATAGAGTTTTTGTGATCTTCCTGTGTCCTCTGACCTCACTTCTAACCTTTCCTTTTCCTTTTACCTATCCTTCCCTCCCTAACTCCTTCTAAGTCCCTATCCTGAAGGGTAAAGTTGCTATATTGAAGAGTCTAATCACTAAAGAGTCTAATCCAAAACATATTTTGGACTGATCCTTGATTTTGATTTAATTCACATGGTTAAAGGTAATAGATTAATAACACAAATTGTTATTTTCTTAATTGTACTATCATTATTAATGACTTGTCACTTGGGCTAAGGCATTGTGATTGATCTAATCAGTTATCCTTGATATAATGAAAGTGAGATTGTCCCAGAGTCATTAGAGACTCAAAAATTTAAGACCAGCTATGTCTGAAAGACACCTCTAAGAAGCAATCATCCCATAAGGATTCTAAATACAAGCAACAAAGATACCTACAATAACCAATATTGAAGTATTAACCCAGGAACTAAACTAAGGACAGTACCAACAACAAAAATAGAAATGAGAAGACATTTAAACAGGGCTCAATCCCAGACTTCCAGCTCACCAAAGGCAAATTCTGGGGGAAATGAGGTGGAAAAGTTCGATAATCAACCACCTGGACACCCTGAATTAATAGCACAGGAAGTAACAAAACAGGTGAATGAGGGCCTAGAAAAATTCAAAACAGAAATAATTTCCCAGATAACTGCAGAGATGGTGATCAGGATGAAAGACATGATTAGAGACTCTAGAACAGAAACAGATAAAAAATGGATGAGTTCAGGACCATGATGGAAGCCATGAGTGGCCACCATAGGAAAGACAGGGAAATCATGAACACCCAAAATACCAAAAACATGGAATCCATGAAACAGATTCAAACAGATATCCAAGACATTAAAAACTCTATTGAAAGTACACACAGCAGACTGAGCCAATTTGAAGACAGAATATCAGATATAGAAGACAGGATGGTGGTCAGTGACCATGAAAAGAGAGATCTCTTAAAACCAGTAAGCCACCATGAGAAATCAATCCAACAGCTCCTGGATGATGCAAAGAAGAATAATATAAGAATGATAGGAATTCAAAAAAAGGAGGAGAAAATACAAATGATATAAAAAAAACCTGTTCACAGAATTAATGACAGAAAACTTCCTAAACAGAGCAAAAGAATTTGACATACAGATGAGTGAGGCATATAGGATTCCAACTACCCATTGTTGATTTTTATTTTTAATAAAAGTTTCTCTTAAGGGAGGCCTGTAACCCCAGAAAGCACTGACTTTTAAAGAAAGAAAAGGAGACAGCCTGGGGGATGAACAGCAGTTTAATTCCTCTGGCACTATTTGACAATCACAAAGGAAAGAAGCAAGGCTTTTATACATGTAGGAAAACAGCTTAGTTATTCTGGCTATTGTGTTTCTGATTTTCACCTCTGATGATAACCAGTGACTTTAAGTGATTCATAAAAGCTACGGGAGAATTCATAAGTGCCCTGTTTCCATTCACCAATCCCATACATCAAAGAGCACACCGCAGCCCTCTTCTTATCATATAGTATCAAGAGAGCAGGATGACTTTAGCCAAAAAACTTTAGCCCAACATCCCACCATAAACATCACAGATGTGCATAGTGAGTCATATCTCTCTTACCACCCATAGACTCATTGGGTTGCTGTCCTCTGATCCCAGAAAATGGTAAACAAGAAAACTAGAAAAACCTGTTTTTCTCCTGTGAGACTTTTACAAGGTCTCAAAGTTTTCTGGCATTCTTCTTTTAACAAACAGACTTGTGGAATTTCCCAGAAGCGACTTAATTCTCCTAGTTAACAAACTTCTTGTGATCTATTCTTACAACTAGACAGCTGAATTCTACCATTTCCCACAGCCATGAACAAAAAACTACACCTAAACATATGATAATCAAGATCCCGGAAACCCCAAAGATCCCCAAAGCCCATCAGAATCACTATACACATTTCAACACAAAACCTCAAATCAAGGAGACCCTGGAGTGAGGTATTTCAAGCCCTAAAAGAAAACAACCTCCAACCTAGACTGATGTATCCTGGAAAACTATCTTTCAAAATTTATGGGGAAATAAGATACATCCATGACAAAGAAGACCTGAGAAACTTCATGAATACCAAACCAGCACTCCAAACAATTCAAAAATATATCCTAGAAAAGGACAATGAAAGTCACAACTCCATGAAGCCCATCAGGTAAAGCAAGAAATTAAAAGGAGAGTGGGAAAAAAAGAAAAATGTGCCAACAGGAAAATAACATGACAATGGTAATTTAATACATGTCAGTTATAACGATGAATGTTAATGGGCTCAACTCACCAACCAAAAGAAACAGACTGGCAGAATGGATTAAGAAGCAAAATCCAACAATATACTGTATAGAAGAAACACACCTAGCTCAAAAGAAACTCATAGACCGAAAGTAAAAGGATGGAAAACAATTTTCCACATGACAGAAACCCAGAAAAAAGCAGAGGTAGCTATATTATTTACACACAAAGTAAATTTCAAACCAAAACTAATTAAGAGAGACAAAGAAGGTCACTATATCCCTGTAAACAAAACAATCCAAGAGGAGGACATGACAATCATAAATATATATCACCAAATACTAATGCCCCCAATTATATGAAACAAACATTAATGACCATGCAAAACCAAATTAAGTACTAATACAATTGTAGTGGAGTGCCTCAATACCCCACTGTCACAAATTGACAGATCGTCTAGACAAAAAAATCAACAATGAAATACTAGATCTGAACCAAGCTTTTGAAAAAATGGATTTAATAGACATCTACAGCATGTTCCACCCCACAAAAATCTGAATATACATTCTTTTCAGCTGCACATAGGTCATTCTCCAAAATAGACCACATACTAATTCAGAGAACATGTTTAAATAAATAAAGAGGAAATGAAGTTATCCCAAGGATATTATCAGACCATAATGCAGTGAAACTGGAGATCAACCGCATAAGAAACTGCAATAACTTCACAAACACATGGAAATTGAATAACACTCACCTGAACAACCAATGAGTCACAAAGGAAATTGAAGAAGAAATTAGGCAGTTTTTGAAATTAAATGGCACTGCCAGTACAACATACATGAATCTATGGGACACAAGGAAAGGAGTTCTATAAGAAAAATTCATAGCAGTGAATGCCCACACTAAAAAAACAGAGCAAGCTCAAATAACAGCCCAATACTGAATCTTAAGGTCCTAGAAAAAGAAGGGCAAGAGAGAGGAAATTATAAAGATCAGAGGAGAAATCAATGCAATGGAGACTAAGAGAATGGTAGAAAAAAATCAAGGAATCAGAGTGGGTTTTTTGAAAGAATAAATAAAATTGATATACCCTTAGCAAACCTTATCAAAAAAAGGAAAGAAAAGACTCAAATTCATGCAATTAGGAATGAAAAGGGTTGAAGTCACAACAGATCTAATAGAAATCCAGAAGATCATCAATACCTACTTTCAGAACCTGTACTCTAATAAAATGGAAAACAGAAGAAATGGACATGTCTATATACATATGAGTTACCAAAGTTGAACAAAGAAGCCATAAAAATACTAAACACCCCAAATACAAAGAGTGAAAGTGAAAACATAATTAAAAATTTACCAACAAAGAAAAGCTCAGGTTCTGATGTCTTCGCTGCTGAATTCTACACGACATTTACAAAAGAACTATTGCCACTACTCTTAAACTTTTCAATGAGATTGAAAGGGAAGCAATATTTCCAAATTCATTCCTGGAAGCAAGTGTTACTTTGATTTCACACCAGGGAAAGACCCAACCCAAAAAGAGAACTACAGGCCAATCTCCCTAATGAAAATAGATGCAAAAATCATCAAGATACTGGCAAACAGAATACAGCATCTCATCAAGAGGATCATACACCCTGACCAAGTTAGATTTATCCCAGGGATGCAAGGATGGTTCAACACACATAAATCAATAAATGTATACACTATGTTAAGAGAGCCAAGGAGAAAAACCATATGTTCATCTCAATAGATGCAGAAAAAGCATTTGATAAAAGTCAACACACATTCATGATAAAAAAAAAACTTACAAAAAACTGGAATATAGGGTCTTTATCTCAACTTGATAAAGGCTATCTATGAAAAACCAACAGCCAACATCATACTAAATGGTCAAAAATTGTATGAGCCAGCCCATCTGGCTCCTCTGAGGGAGGACTCAGTCTTGAGGGATCTGGATAGGAAGGACAAAGACAGTGATGATGAAATGATGACCCAGAGATTGAGAGGGTCCAGGTGGAAGGGGGCATGGAGAGCAGTCTGCTCCCCTATGTCTCCAACATCCTGTGCCCCGCGGGCCAGATCTTCACGTGCCCCATGTGCAACAAACTCTTCCCCAGCCCTCACATCCTGCAGATCCACCTGAGGACCCACTTCCAGGAGAAGGAGGGCATCTGCAGCAAGCTGGCAGCCGATGTCAATGTGCCCACATGCTCGCTTGAGGAAAGACTTTCTCCTGTATGTACACCCTCAAGTGTCAGGAGAGGACTCATTCAGGGTAGAAACCCTACACGTGCACCCAGTAAGGCAAGTGCTTCCGGTACTCTCCCAACCTGAGTTGCCATGCCATGGGCAACTCCCACAAGAAGCCATACGCCTGAAAGTGGTGTGAGCATAGGTTCACCCAGTTGGGAGACCTGTACAGACATTTTCGCAAGTTGCACTGTGTGTTGGTGAACTCCTTGTCAGTCAAAAGCGAAGCACTGAGCTTGCCTACTGTCAGAGACTGGACCTTAGAAGATAGCTCTCAAGAACTTTGGAAATAATTTTATATATATATATATATATATATATAAATTATATATATATATATAATATAGATATATCTCTATATAGTTGTGGTACAGTCTAAAAGCAGTCTTGTTTCCTGAAACTAAAAAGTTGGGGTCTTAACTTGTTTTTGCACTTTAGAATAATAGCATGAGAATCTCACTAATACAGCATTCTGATAGAAGAAACTTTAGAGCAAGTCAGAGACTAGAGAGGTATCTTTTCTTTGAGGGATAGGTGAAGTAAGCCAATAAGAACCTTCGAAATAAATTGTCCTATCACAAAATGCTTTCATATGGCTTAATTTTGTCAACACTACATTGTCTTTGGAGTTCTTTTTTTGAGCCCCACATTTTTGGTTTTGTTTTTTAAAGTAGAAATTCCCTCCAGTTTTATTACCCTGTGTGTCTCAAATTGTATGAACCTTTTCTGGCTGTTGGAAACCTGAACACTTTTAGGCCCAAAGGGAAGATTTCTGAAATGATGGATTATCAATTTTTAAACAACCAGGTGATTTAAACCTTTCTGTGGCAACTTCTGGTTTTCTGAAGGTTCCCAGTGAAAGAAATTCTGAAAGTACACTGGGATCACCAGGACACTGTCTTTGTGAAGGTTTGCTTGGTGTGAAAAATGATATTGCAGCTTCAGCATTACTGAACTATATGCTTACAAATGTGAATTACTGTTCTTATATACTGTAATTGATTACATGGGCGGATGGGAAGGTTGTCAAAGAACTTGACAGGTTGTGTTGATGCTCTTAGTTGAGTCTTGAAAAGTAAATATTAACACTACAGAAATGCATGAGTTCAATATATTTTTGTCTTTATTTGCATTGTATAACTTTAATGAGTGAATTTAAAATTAATTTCCTTAGAAAAATAGCACCATTTGGAAAAAAACTGGTGTTATGAAGAACATAAATGCACTGTTTTAATTTTGTATAATTTAAATTAACTTTCCCACTGTCTTTAAGTTGAACCTGTTTAGCTGAATAAAAACTTAAGCTGCAAATTGATAACTTTACTACTTAACAAGGAGTATATACATGTTTACAAGCAGCTTAAAGATTTGCATGTGCAGTGTGCATTTATAACAAACTTCTAATTGCACACAACCCATGCCACCTCAAAGTTTAGGTGTACACATTTACCCAGTTGAGCATTTTTAGAATAACTACTGCACAAATTGACAATAGGTCATTCTCTCTCTCTCTTTTTTTTTTTTTGCAACCCCTTTCTTTCTCTCCCCCCAACCCCAACTCATGGAAAGGTTCTATGGATTGAAAAAAGCCCCAGGCTGAAAGGACTGGGCTGCCTTGATTGACATGGGGACAGGGTCAGTACACTAAGCATCAGCAGCAGAGGCTGGAGCCCAACCTGTGGTTTTAAGGACCGGCACACAGGGAAAAAGCATTTTGCAGTGTTTGTTTTCCTGTCTTACACTTACAAATAAGGTCTAAGGGAGTAACATGGAAAATATTTGCTGTTTTTCCCTTTTTAAAAAAATTGCTTTTGTTTAAAATTTGATCGCCTTAACTACTGTAAACATAGCCTATTTTTGTGCTTAAGATACTGAATGGAAAAGTCCATTGTGTGTTGCTGGGCTATTTTGGAAATATTTGGTCAAATGTGTGTTAATTTGGCTGTAATGGCATTTAAAGCAAAGTAACAACAACAACAACAACAAAAAGCTGTGCAAATGGTCTTTGAGCATTATCTTTAGTTGCTTGAAGAGTTTCTAGTTTTTTAAAATATAGTTCATGTTAAAATAATTTTTATTAATTTAAAGAAGACAATCAATGTCTATGAGAAAAATGGACTTTCTTTTGGATTTTCTTTTTGTGGTCATTGTGGGTGATTGCTTCTTCCTTTTCCTAGTTTCCCATTCTTCCTTTGTTCTAAAACTTAGACTGACATCTAGCTTTGACAATGATAATATGTTTTATTTTCCTGAGGAGGGAATAATTTATAATGCTGTTTAGTTTTGTACAATTGGTGTGTTGGTAAATTTTTAAACTCTGTGCTAACTGCAATAAATTCTATGAACCGAGAAAAAAAAAAAGAAAAATGAACAGCCAACATCATACTAAATGGTCAAAAACTGAAAACTTTCATGCTAAAATCAGGAACAAGACAAGGATGCCCACTATCACC
>NW_004624827.1:9545444-9590081 GCF_000247695.1 Heterocephalus glaber | reverse complement strand
TATCTAAAATGTACCAATAAAGTTAATGGGAAAAAAAATTTTTTAAATAAGAAAAAATGAATGTATATCTAGACCCTCGATAGGGCCCAGGCATTGTCATCTTGGTTATCCTTATAGTTTTAACCCTGGAGGACACAAAAGCCAAAGAAACAGTTAAGAATACATGGGGTAAATAATAAGGTAGCCAGTGTTGTAATGAATACAGCCAACAAGTGTTTTCACCAGGAAGAACTAGTAATAGCCTTCCACAAACAGGATAAGGAGAAGGTCCAGGGAACTTCAGAATCCAATAAAGAAGTCATATATTAGTTTAACCATTACGAACTATTTATAGGATCAATCTGTTGAATCCCAGTAAAAGAAGTCTGGCACATTTGTCTTGGTTATACTTGCATGACCATTTGAAGTTTGGCAGCCTCTAGGCAAGAATAAACAAAATTTTAAAGAAATTAGATGATGTATAATTTAAGCAGGAGCACTAGAATGGAAAGGTGGCTTGGGGAAGAGTCATACTTAGAAAATGTAATAGTGATAGACTATTATTGATGGAGGTTATCTATACGTCTGATATTTTGTCATAAGTATCTCCAGTCTTAACTGTAAGATAGGCACAATTTGAAGGACAAAGTTAGCTAAGAAATTTAAAACTCTAGCTGAGCTCTTACAGATTCTACCATAGTTTTTCCTAATGATCCATAATCATGCTGAGCTACTGGTTTATCTGGAAACTGCCAGAAGGGGTTGCAGTTGGAGTCCCTTTTTATATATAGCTTTATTACTATGACATTATTTTTATACATCTTTTGGTTTTTGTTTTCTGCTGAGTTTTTAAGAGCAAGTTAAAGTGAGACCTGTGTCAATCAGTATGAAACTCTTGCTGTCTATCAACATCAGTTATATCTCCTCAGGTATTACTTTGGAACCAGGCATAGAGCCTCTCAGCTCCTTTATCAGTGTCACTCACCAGGATGGGTCATGGCCTTGCTTGACCATGTTGCTTTCAGTGAAAGGGTGAGAGACTTTTTGCTCTTGGTGACCCTCATATGGTACACAGTACATTTGTCCTCTGGTGTCCAGCAGTCTCCCTGCTCAGAAGGTTGAGTGACTTACTAAAGATATAAGGTCCCATAGAAAAGGTTCCCTCATTTCCTGGATTATTTCTTGACCTTGAGGGGCTAGGGCCAAAATATTGGGTGTCCTCTTAGTCCAGTTACCTTTCTACATTTGGTCTCCAAACTTTAGTTGTTGAACATCCAGAAGAGAAGATCAGTGACATTAGTAGTGCATTAGGAGTAATGAGCTTAACTATTATAATTTTGTATAGATATTAAACACTTTTGAAGTATAAAGCACAGTCAGAGGCTGTTATTTCTCACCATCCATGGTTGTTTTAGTAGTTGAATCCCTACAGAATGTTAACAAAAACAGTTATACATTGTATACAGAAACTGAAGATCAAGAGTCATACATAGTATTTTAGCATGACAATCATAATGGCATTATCTTTGTAAACTTACATGTCCATCTTAGTATGGAATAGTCTTTCAGTCAAACACCTCCATCTAATCACAAGACATTAAATGACATAAGGAAAACTCTTTATTTGTTATCTTTCAATAGAATGCCATTTAAAAAGAACATACATATTGGCCTTCAAATGTACCTTAGAATTTCATGATATCTAGCCTCTAATTTTAGTGTGACATTGTTTTGACTGTTTGGCGTCTGAGCATCCCTAAGTGTAGTTTACACTTATAACATATACATCTTATAAGTTTTTAGGAAAACTATTATTTGACTGGTTAGCTCTTGCTGGCTTGACATGTACCTCTTATCACAAATAGCTGGAGTGCAAGAGAAAGGCAGATACCTGAGTCAAAAAAGATCATTACCATAAACAATATCCTAGAAGATTTGTACATCCAGAAGGTATGAATGTATACACCATGAAATAAAAATGAGCATCAGTTACATAAAACCCTTTGTCCCTTCATTTTGTTTTGTACAAAGAGCATTTTAAGTAAAAACTTATTGTTTACTCACAGAAAACTTAGCCATTTGACCATGTGTTTAGCAATGTATTTCCAACAAAGCAATGGAAATTATTGGGGTCCCCTTTGTGAAAAAATGCTGGAATAAATTTTTCCAGACAGCCACTCCTTTGTTAACCAAGGGGAGTCCTGTCCAGTAGTTTAGTCTTTATTTAATTATCTTAATAAATATTTAGATGACCTATGAGAGCCAGATCATAACAATTAGCACATTATTTTTGAACAATGAAAGATTTCTGACTTATTATACATGCACAACTATATATATATATATTATTTGTAAAACCAGTTTGACATCATTTGGATCATCTGGCAACCTGGAGAAAGCATGTTTTTAGTGACATCTATCTGTAAGCCAACTTGAGTTTGAGTTATGGACAAACATCTTTTAAAAAAATCCAAAAGACAAAAAAGAAGAAAAAAATCATTGAGCTCAAACAAAACAGATGAAAGTATAGTAACAAATTGAACGGACAGACAGACAAACACACACAGAAGTTGACTTGTTTATAAATCAGAGTGCACTAAGAAGTATTTGGCCACATTGAATTATAATAACCCTTTCAAAATTTTTACATTTGTAACTATAAATAAAACTAGTCAGAACTTTTGTAGGTCAATTAACAGAGATCTCTTGTAATAAGAATCAAAAGGAAAAAAACCTTTTATACCCGTGAAAGCAAAGTTGGTTTTAAAACAAGCCTTATGCTGACAGCTTATCTAAGTGCAGTACCCAAGTACACTGGCTTCTCATGGTTGCTTTGATAGCCACAGTTGTTTGATAGCCACATGTAAAGTCCTCTAAAGGGACAGACTATTTAAAGTAATTTTAACTATCTCCAGGGGTGGGGGTGTGCTCAGGCCTGGTTTGGGCATAGAAGTAGCCAACACACTTGATTTTGTCTTGTTTCTGATTGGGAACTGCTTATCTAAACCCCGTATTCCTTTGGAATTTATTAAGGAGCAAGTTAGTATTTTTCTACACCTGCATGTGGTGTGCCTACCTCCTAAAGCCAAAATAAATACACACAGGAAAGTACTATGATGCTATCTCAGAATTATACTGTGAGAGAAAATAATCATCAAAATTGTCATATGTTGAGACTTTCTTTACATTAGGAAGTAATTCTTGCTTGTGTTCAAATGTAAATATGCACCATAGAAAAATAGACACCTCACCCTTAAGACATTTAGTACCTCTAAGCCCGATGCTACTCCATGCCTTTTAGAACCTTAGGACAAAGTTTCCAAGACAACTTTAAGCCTTGACAACTGGGTGCTAAGGGTGAAGTTTCTAGGCCAGCCATAATTAAAACCTCCATGAGGCTATAACCATCCTTAGCTAAGTTGTTCAGATTCCTCAAAAACAATATCACTTGCAGGGAGTAAATGGCAAATATGGGACTATCTGAGTTTATGTGTCTTTCCTCTCACTGACCTAAAACTGATTAAATGAAACCTAAGAAAATTTCCGTATGACTTTGATATGTACATTGAAGTTGTTAGTGGACTTACACAGACCTATGGACTAAATCACAAAGATGTAATGTTGCTCTTAAAGCAAACATTGATTTCTAATGGTAGACAAGGAGTATTACAAGGTGCTACTACATTTAGAGACAAATATTATCTTAATTTTGGAAACACAAAAGACAGGCAGCCTGGGTAACAACTGGTTCCTACTGGAACAAAACAGTTCCTATACAAGACAGCCAATGGCCTGACAATCTGATAGGAGATTAAAATAGAAGACATTTTCTGACATGTATTCTTATCTTTTTTTTCCTTAAATTCTTTTATTGGTACATTTTAGGTATACAGTACATTTACATTTATCACTGGGTGCTTATACCTGTACATGATGTATCTTGGTTCTTATTTTTTCCCATTACCTGTGCACCCTTCACCCCCTCCACCCTTCCCTATTTACATAGACTTCATTTCTATTCTTTCCTTTTCTCATAATTTTTCTTTTCCCTTCTTTCCTTTTCCCCTTCCCCTCCCACCACTCCTACAACTTTGGACCTTTTCTTCCTGTTTCAAATTATCAATTATTCATTTTAATCCTGTTAATCCCTAATTACACTTTCCATTTCTGACATGAAAGAAACTATTCTGTGTTTACACATCTGTGTCCTATTTATTTCACTTAAGAGGATGGCTCAATACACATCCATTTATCTATAAATATCTCTAGTTTCTCAATCTTTGTGGCTGAGTAGTACTCCATTTTATTTTTCAAAAAACACATCTTTATCCAGTTTCCAGTTGATGAACACTTGGGCTGTTTCCAAGCATTAGCTATTACAAACTGTGCCACTATAAATATGGGTGCACATATATTGCTGTGGTATTATTCTTTTAATTCTTTTGGAAAGATACCCAGCAGGGGAATAGCTGGTTCAAATGGGATCTCTAGCCCTAGTTCTTTGAGGTATCTCCATACTGATTTCCACAGTGGTTGCACCAGTCTGCACTCCAAGCAGAAATGGAGATGGGTTCCTTTCTCCCTACATCCCACCAGCATTTGTTATTGGTTGATTTCTTGATAGCAGCCATGCTTTCTGGGCTGGTGTGTAATCTCAGTGTTGTTTTAATATGCATCTCTTGAATAACCAGTGAGGTTGAACATTTTTTCATAGGTTTATTTGTGGCTTTTACTTCTTTGTCTGAGAAAAGCCTGTTCATTTCAGATGCCCATTTTGAATTGGGTCTTTGAATTTAGGGGATCTGATTTTTTAAATTTCTTTATATATTCCTGATAGTAGTTCTTGGTCTGAGGTACTGATGATAAAAATTGTTTCTCATATTGTAGGTTGTCTCTTAGGTCGATTGGTGGTTTCTCTTGCAGTGCAGAAGCTTTTTAATAGGATGAGATCACAGTTGTTGATTCTTTGTGCTAGTCCCTGTGCTACTGAGGATTTGTTCATAAAGTTTTTTCCTATGCCAATATCCTCAAGAGTTCTACCTAACTTATCTTCCAGCAAGTTTAGTGTTTCTGTCTTAATATTTAGATCTTTAACCCACTTCAATCTTAGTTTAGTGCATGGTGATAGGTATGGGTCTAGTTTTAATCTTTGGCAAGTTGAAATCCAGTTTTTCCAACACCATTTGTTAAATAGGCTATCTGTCCTCCAATGAGGGTGGTTGGCTTCTTTATCAAAGATGAGGTGGCTGAGTATGTCTGGAGTTGTTTCTGCACCTTCTAATCTATTCCACCTATCCTCAGGTCAGTTTCTTTGGAAGTACCATACTTTTATATCACAATAGCTTTGTAGTATAATTTCAAATTGGGGATTGTGATAGCCCCAGCCATGTCTCTGTTGCCTAGAATTGCTTTTGCTATTCTAGGTCTCTTTTGGTTCCAAATGAATTTTTGAATTTTTTACTCTAGTTCTGTGAATTACATTGTTGAAATTTCAATCAGCATTGCATTAAATCTATGTAGTAGTTTTGGAAGTATGGCCATTTTCACTATATTGGTTCTTCCCACCCAGGACCAATGGATGGCTTTCCATTTTCTTATATCCTCCTTGATTTCCTTTTTCAGAGTCCTGTAGTTTTCAATTTAGAGGTCTTTTGCTTCCTTTGTTAGATTGAATCCTAGATATTTCATTTTCTTGGATGCCATTGTAGTAGGAATTTTTTCCCTATTTTCTCTCTCAGTGAATCTATTATTTGTGTGTATGAAGGCTATTGTTTTTTGAGTTTTGACCTTATATCCAGTTAGTATACTGAATCTGTCAATTAATTCTAGAAATCTTTTGGCGCAGTTTTTTGGATCTTCTATGTAAAGTATCATATCATCAGCGAATAATGACAGTTTCACTTCTTCCTTTCCTATTTTTATTCCTTTCATTTCTTTGTCTTTTCTAATTGCTGTGGCTAATGTTTCCAGAACTATATTGAACAGGAGTGGTGATAGTGGGCATCCTTGTCTTGTTCCTGATTTTATCATAAAAGTTTTCAATTTGTGACCATTTAGTATGATTTTGGCTATTGGTTTTTCATAGATAGCCTTAGTCAGGTTGAGATAAAGACCTTCTATTCCAATTTTCTGTAGCTTTTTCATCATGAATATGTGCTGGATTTTGACAAATGCCTTTTCTGCATCTATTGAGATGCTCATATGGTTTTTGTCCTTGACTCTGTTAATATAGAGTATTACATTTCTTGATTTACGTATTTTGGACCATCCTTGCATCCCTGGGATAAACCTGACTTGGTCAGGGTGTATGATCTTCTTGATAACACTCTGTATTCAGTTTACCAGGTTATTGTTGAGGATTTTTGCATCTATGTTCATTAGGGAGTTTGGCCTGTAGTTCACTTTTTGTGTTGGGGCTTTCCCTGGTTTTGGAATCAAAGTAATACTTACTTCCCAAAATGAATTTGGAAGCCTTGCTTCCCTTTCAATTCCCTGGATGAGTTTAAAGAGTAGTGGTGATAGTTCTTTTCTAAATGTTCTGTAGAATTCAGCAGTGAAGCCATCAGGACCTGGGGTTTTCTTTGTTGGTAAATTTTTTATTTCATTTTCAATTTCACTCATTGTAATTGGGGTGTTCAGAATTTCTATATCTTCTTCATTTACCTTTTGCAATTCCTATGTATCTAGGAATCTGCCCATTTCTTCTGTGTTTTCCATTTTATTAGAGTGCAGGTTTACACAGTAGCTATTGATGATCCTCTGGATTTCTGCTGGTTATATTGTGACTTCACCTTTTTGTTCTTAATTGCATGGGCTTGAACCTTCTCTTTCCTTTTTCTGATAAGGTTGGCTAAAGGTTTATAGATTTTATTTATTCTTTTGAAAAACCAATTCTTTGATTTATTGATTTTTTTTGGTATCATTCTCTTTGTCTCCATTGCATTGATTTCTGCTCTGATCTTTATAATTTCTCCTGTTTTGTATGAGCTTTGGGTTTGTTAGTCTCTTCTTTTTCCAGGAGGTTGAGGTTCTGTATTTGGCTGTTAATTTGAGTTCTCTCCATTTTCCTAATATAAGCATTCACTGCTATGAATTTCCCACATAGAACTGCTTTCATTGTGTCCCATATATTCCTGTATGTTATATTGGAATTATCATTTACTTGTAGAAACTGTCTAATTTCTTCTTTAATTTTCTCTGTGACCAATTGGTTGTTCACGAGGGTGTTATTCATTTTCAATGTGTTTGTGAGAGTTTTGTGGTTTCTTATGTTATTGATCTCCAATTTAATTGCACTATGGTCTGATAATATAAAGGGGGTAACTTCAATTCTTTTACATTTACTCGGACATGTCCTATGAGCTAGCATGTGGTTTATGTTGCAGAATGATCCGTGTGCAGCTGAAAAGAATGTGTTCTGACTTTGTGGGGTGGGACACTGTATAAACATCTATTAAGTCCATTTGTTCAATAGCTTGGTTCAGTTCTAGAATTTCATTGTTAATTTTTTGTCTAGATGATCTGTCTATTTATGATGGTGGTGTGTTGATTTTCCCAGCTACAATTGTGTTAGTGCTTATTTGGTTTTTCATGTCCATTAATATTTGTTTTGTATACTTGGAAGAATTCATATTTGATGCTTATATATTTATGATTGTCATCTCTTCTTCTTGTACTGTTCTCACAAGGATATAGTGACCATCTTTGTCTCTCTTAATTAGTTTTGGTTTGAAATCTACTTTATCTGCAAATAAGATTACTACCTCTGCTTTTTTCTGGGATCTTGTCTTTTTGAGAACTGTTTTCCATCTTACTTTCAGTCTATGAATGTCTTTTTGAAGTACGTGTGTTTCTTGTATACAGCACATTGTTTGGTTTTGCTTCTTAATCCATTCTGCCAGTCTAGTTTTTTGATTGGTGAATTGAGTCCCTTAACATTGATAGTTATATATTGATAGATATTGACTCATCCTTGTCATGATGTTTTAGTATTGTTGGCTTTTATTTCTTATTTATTCCCCCTTTCCCTTTAGTTTCTTACCTTGTCTGGTGTCTTCCCTCTGTTGGGCCTCATGGAGTTGTGACCTTCATTGTCTTTTTCTAAGATATTTCTTAGAATTGTTTGGAGTGCTGGTTTGGTGTTAATGAAATTTCTCAGGTGTCCTTTGTTGTGGGAGTATCTAATTTCTCCATCAATTTTGAAAGATAATATTTCAGGATATAACAGTCTAGATTGGAAGTTATTTTCTTTTAGGGCTTGAAATACTTCACTCCATGCTGTCCTTGATTTGAGGGTTTGAGTTGAGAAATCTACTGTTATTCATTCCTTTATAGTTGATTTCTTTCTTTTCTCTGTCTGTAGGATTTTGTTCTTCTATTGGGTTTCTGGGACCTTGACTATTATACGTCTAGGTGTAGATTTTTTTGTCATGGGCAGTTGGAGTTCTATATGCCTCACTTATCTGTTTGTCCAATTCTCCACCTCTGACAGACATATATTCTTGAAGCTCTAAGAAAAATGAAAATTAAGCCCTTCAACTTTTTTAAATTGTCAACTATTTTTCAGGAAAAATAAATGAGGATATACCTAGATTCTGATTTAATAGAAGGAAATATTATATTTTTTCCAAGTCATTCTTGCACTATGTAGATGGTATCATGTCATGTGCCCCTTCAGAAGAACTTTCTAGCCAAGACACCTGTTCTCCACTAAATTTTCTAACAGACAGGTATTATAATATTTCTAGATCTTAGGCACAACTTTGTGGCCTTAAGGTAAAATAGTTAGGCCTTTTTGCATCTAAGGGAACCCAAAGACTGGTTTAAGAAAGAATTAAACCAATTCCTTCCTTTCCACTGCCAGGACTGTAAAACAGCTAAGGAGATTTCTAGAAATTAGCAGCTTTTGTTACCTTCAGATAGGATATAGTGAGATTCCATGACCCCCCATCAGTTTACAGAGAAATTCAAATGAAAGATAATCATATTTTAGCCTGGGAACCTGCTTCCCAGACCATATTCCAGTGAGATATGGCTTTGGGAATGTTTATACAAGATCAGGGAGCTGCTCAACAGCCTGTAGGATATTTAAGTCTTAAATTAGATATTACAGATTCAGAGAAATTTATTTTAAAAGGAAGGCCTATAGCTAGGTAAATGTCAGAGATTTCTCAACCCTAGGGCCCAGGGTAGAAGCTCTAAGCTAAGTATGCTAAATATCATTCAAGGGTTACAGATTCACAAAACAGGGGGTCCAGGCACACAGCAAGAGCAGCTCCAGGCTCTAGCCACTTCCTTGTACTTCCAGTTCACTACCACTGTCACTGGATGGGGTACAGTCTAAGGGACATTTTAAATTGGGCACAGAACAAAAGGGATAGACAGAGATGCCTTCTTTCCCTTTGATTCTTTTAAAGTTAACTTGTAATTTGGAAATACTAGGCAGGTAGGAACAGGAGTTTCCAGGAGAAGATAGAGTCTAAGGCCAATACACTGATAAAGGGTGGCTAGTCCATGCCTGGACTATCTTCTAGTTTCTTCCAGAGTGTAACCACCTGCTCTGGAGTGAGTCACCCCTGGGACACCTTGGGGATTCGTGAATCAAGTAGAGACTCATCAGGAGCACAGGTTTTTTTCTCTTGTTTCAATCAGGAGACTCCATATCTAAACCTCTCAGTCCTTTAGAATGTATTCTTAAACATTGGCAAATGTTTGCATACATATTGAGGCCATACTCTTAAGTGAAATAAATAGGACAAACGTATAAATACCAAATAGGTTCTCTAGTGTGAGAAAGTGAAAATGTAAATAAGGAATAAAATGATTAAAACCAATAATTGATAATCTGAAATAGGAAGAAAAGGTCCAGAGTGGGTAGGGGAAGTGGGAGGGGAAGGAGAAAAGAAAGAAGGGAAAGGAAAAATTATGAGAAAAGAAAAAATGGAAACAAAGTCTAGGTAAATAGGGAAGGGTGGAGGGGGTGAAGGGCACACAGGTAATGGGGAAAAAATAAGAACCAAGATACATCATATACAGGTACAAGCACCCAATGATAAATGTAAATGTATTGTATACCTAAAATGTATCAATAAAAGAATTTAAGCAAAAAAAAGAAAGAAAAGAAAATGTTCCAGCCTCACTACTGAGAAAGATTTTTCTACACCTGTGCATTGCTTTCCTACCCCCTAGAGCCAATCCCTCAGTTTAGAATTCATACTTAGCTCCAAAGAGTATCACCTAGGTTCCTTCTACATCCAAACCCAGCCTGAAAGTTCTTTTTCTATGATGGGAACCAGCCAGGCTGAAGGTTAGGTTCCTTATGTCACCCTCCAGGACCTTCTCAAACTCAGCCCCATGATAGTTGTGCTATCAACCTAGCAGTCACTTTTCAGATGGAGGGGTAACATGAATTTAGTATTAGTATGGGTGCCTATGTGTGTGTACTATATTTCCATTTATTTTATTCAGTCCATGACTGCACTGTACAGATGTCAGTATCAGTCACATACTTCTGAAGAGAAAATGACAAATACTACACAATATCTTCAAATAAATGCATCTGGCAAACTGCACATAGTGTCACAATATTAACTGAAGCTTGTTCTTTTGCTCTGGGGCTACAAGACCCCATTATTAATTTACTATAAAATTAAAAGGGAATCCATATAAAATTCACTTAGGGATATCAATTTTTTTAAACAATTAAAAAACATCTCTTTCATGATCAAACCAAACAGTAACTTTAAATAATTAACCTAATAAAAATATAATTTTTATAGCATCTCTTATATGTACAGGTTAGCTTTTTGCAATATTGTCTTTATAATAGTTATTAAGTGAACAGTGTGGGATAATCTCAATCACTCTTTGGTATTTTCAAACATTTGATGAAACTTAAAAGTAGTTGCAAATAAAAGAAAAAAAATCTACTGATAGTCAACTATTTGTTTTTTGTACACTTCAATTCATTTTTATGTTTCTATTTTCCTAATAGGATATTAAGTTTCTTCCTCTTGATATTTAGCTTTAACAACTGTTTGAGAACCTAGAAACTTCAGCTAACACATTGCTTTGATGCTCTGGATCATGAAGAATTGAGTACAGCATTGTGTGTCATGACAGCCTGAAATAGAATTCCAGGTATATGAAGGTAAATTTGCCAGCTGCAGTGGTGCAGATGGAAATAACTCACTCTTGACTGCTGCTGCTGCACAAAGTGTCAGTCTGTATCTCAGACTGTAGCTATCTACTCTGTGTCTTGCTACCTGCCGACACACACACACACAGATTCCAAATCCAGAGAGGGGGTTAATGTGTTTCAGCAATATGGCTTACAGTATTTAAACAGTTTCAGAGACTCTACTTTTTCTGCCAGAAGTTCTTGCTTCAAATTCAGGAACATTTCTGTTTCTTAGACTGGATGTTGTATGAATACTGTAAGGTATTAATTTATTTTGGTTACCTTTCTACTAAAACTAGACAAGATTGTATATATTTTTACTATTTTAACATGAACAAATAAAATAGATAAACATCATGGGGAAGCTAGAAATGCTTGTCAAATTTCATTATGAAAATTTAAACAGTAAAAAGGTTATGTTTTAATTCACAATGTAGCTGTGTCTTCGGGACTAAATGAAGTTATTGATTTCTCTCAAATATGCAAGAATTATTTTCTACAAAAATAAAAATTTTACTTTCTATAATTGGTTTCTGGAAAAAGAAAATGGAGGATTAAAATAGTAGTGTGCTAAATCCAGCTTTTACTGGCTCTTAAAAACCAATTAAGCACAAATCTTTCCAACTCCTTGATCAGGGGTGGCATTTTAATACTTTGAAATAGGACACAGTGAAAGTACTTAGAGCACAGAAATGTTCAAGGTACCAAATTCCCATCCCCCTCCCAAGCCAGGTGTTAACTAACCACTTACCTGACCACCATAAAAATCCTAAAGCAATCTATGCCAGTGTAGTCATACCGACTCAGGTGATCAGAGGTGGAGTGCAATGTGTGTAACTCTTTCTCTCCAACTCTGCAGTCAGATATATGCCATAATAAGCATGCTTTAGAGCAGATTCTGGCAATTGGATATACATTAAAAATAAGAAGGAAAAAATAATCATACAACCTGTTCTAGGCACAGTGAAATCCCTACTCTGTATTCTTTTTTTAATTTTTATGTTTACTAGTACAAAATTGCAGTACCTAATGATTATATTCATCATGAGAAGTTGGTACAGGTACATGACAAATCTTAAATTTTTCTGCATCCCCATGCCCTTTCCTCTCTCCTTTGTATTTATACTTTAAGGAGAACCTTGTGTAAAGACTTACTCTTAAGGAGCTACCTGGAGAAGGAACACGTAATCAAATGTTGAGTGAATCATTTGAGTTTATAAATACTAATAGTACAAATACTTATTCACTTAGAGTTGCAATTTTAAGATGTTAATTTTCTGGACATGAATTCTTACAGTTTCTTCATGCTGGGGGAATTCTGGAACCACCATTCTAGCCAATTAAATTGTTAAACACAGTTAATTTTACCAAATAAAAATCAGTCCAACATGTCTTATACTGATTAATAATTCTGTAATGTTAATTTTAATAATAACATTTGAAATAGTCATGTAGAATTATCTGAGATGTATGCTTCTGTTTAGCGTACAACAAATACTAGCTATAGTTTCATATTGGTGTTATACGCATAGGTAGACTTTTCAACATAAAATGGTACTATAATGAGTTATCAGATGTAAAATATGGTATGATGTCATAAATCTAGATGAAAGGAAAAAATTCTACATTTTAAGAAATAGTTCTGCCTGGTGTTGCTGTATACCATGTCAGCTTTTGCTCCTGGAATATCTTATCAAGGATATTTGCACAGTAAATAGCTTTGGAAGATAAAGTTAGTGTTTCCCTGCAGGATAGAGGACAGATTTGTTTCCTGAATAGGATCATAAAGACAATGTCCTCTTTAGGCACACAGTTTTGCCAGCAGTTTCCTTATAATTTGGGGGATTCATTAAACTCAACATTCTCCAACAATATACGATAAAATTGAAATCTAAATGAAATATCCAATGTAGGGCTGGCCCCTATATCACTCCTCAGGGAGCTGAAAGCAATGAGAACTGACAAGAACAAGAACCTCATGCTGCCTGGCTTACAGTGAGTGATAAAATCCTATGTCTCTGGCCCTGGGGTTTTAGTTTTCACTAGCATCCATGAAACTATAGGAACCTAAAAGTTACCTTTAGAGTAAAATCTCAGAACATTCACATACCTTAAAACTATGGATAAATCAGCAGAGCATCTTACTAGAGCCATTATAACCAATCAAGAGATAAAGATTACACACTTATAAACAGGTTACAAATTAATTCCTTATCTTTGTCAATAATTTAATGTATGGACCTTATATTAAAATGCTAATTAATCAAAATTTTCTTCCTTTATGTATTTTGGAATATAAAGAAATATTAATTCTTACATTAAGGCTCAATTTCATTATTAGATACTGCATTGGTAAACTTAAAATTATTGTTGAAAGGTAATCAAATATTCTGTTTGACCTTGAAATATTAATTTTTAAAATGTTCAAGTATTTAAGGAAATACTGTTTCTAGTGAACACGTTTCATAATTTTTATTAATTGTTAGACTTCACCAAGCTGACCTTAATATTAGTCTCAGCATGATTTTAGATGAGCTTTTTTGTAACTCCTACTTGATTACCCTTTTTCATAGGTTTGACAATAGAAATATTGCCAATGCTAACTTATTGACTCATGAGATGTAAATTTTCTCCTCACACAGTGTGAGTTTTACATTGCAGGAATGTCCTTCTCAAGGGACTGATAACCATTCCCTGGAAAGAAATCAACAAGCCTCAAATAGCCAGTGATGATGAACATTTTTTCATGTTTATTTGCTATTTCTACTCCTTTGTATGAGAAATGTCTGTTAATCTCAGATGCCCATTTTTGGATTGGGTCTTTAAATTTAGAATGTCTGATTTTTTAAAGTTCTTTGTATATTCTATATAGTAGACAGCCATAAAGAATGAGGAACTAGAGACATTTCTAGCTAAATGGATGCACATTGAAGCCACACTCTTAAGTGAAATAAATAGGGCACACACGTAAATACCAAATAGTTTCTCTGGTGTGAGAAACAGAAAGTGTAAATAAAGAGCAAAATGTGTAATAGATAATGTGAAATAGGAAGAAAAAGTCCAAAGGGGATGGGAAGTGGAGAGGTAGGTGAAAGGAAAAAGGGGAAAGGAATTAATATGAGAAAAGGAAAAAAATGGAAAGACTTTTTAAATAGGGAGGACTGGAGGGGTTGAAGGGAGGGCAAGGGAATAGGGAAGAAAATAAGAACCAAGATATATTATGTAAAGGTACAAATGTCCAATAATGAATATCAGCATATTGTACACCTAAAATGTACCAATAATTTTTATTTTGCTTAAATTCTTTTATTGGTATATTTTAGGTATACAACAGATTTGCATTTATCATTGGGTACTTGTACCTGTACATGAGTATCTTGGTTCTTATTTTCACCATTCCCTGTCCTCCCTTCACCCCTTCCATCCTTTCCTATTTACAAAGACTTTGTTTCCATTTTTCCATTTCTCGCAATTTTTTCTTTCCCTTCTTTCCTTTCCCCTTCCCCTCCCACTTCCCCTACCTCTTTGGACATTTCTTTCTATTTCAAATTACCAATTATTCATCTTAATCCTTATTTACACTTTCTGTTTTGTACACCAGAGAAACTATTGGTATTTACACATATGTGTTCTATTTATTTCACTTAAGAGTGTGGCCTCAGTGTGCATTCACTTAGCTATAAATGTCTAGTTTCTCATTCTTTATGGCTGAGTAGTACTCCATTTTATATAAAAACCACATATTCTTTATCCAGTTCCCAGCTGATGGGCACTTGGCCTGTTTTGAAAGTTTAGCTACTACAAACTGTGCTGCTATAAAAATGGGTGCACATATATTACTGTGGTATAATTCTTTAAATTCTTTTGGGAACATATGCAGCAGGGGAATAGTTGGGTCAATTGGGACCTCTAGTCCTAGTTCTTTGAGGTATCTCCATACTGATTTCCACAGTGGTTGCACCAGTCTACACTCTCGCCAGCACTGGAGAAGGGTTCCTTTCTCCCCACACCTCACCAGCATTTGTTATTGGTTGATTTCTTGATAGCAGCCATTCTCTCTGGGATGAGGTAGAATCTCAGTGTTGTTTTCATCTGGATCTCTTGAATAACCAGTGATGTTGAACATTTTTTAATAGATTTATTTGCTGTTTTTACTTCTTTGTCTGAGAGATGTCTGTTCATTTCAGATGCCCATTTTTTAATTGGGTCTTTATATTAGGGGGGTCTGATTTTTTTCAGTTCTTTATATATTCTTTATATTTGGGGTGTCTGATTTTTTTCAGTTCTTTATATATTCTAGGTAGTAGTCCTTTGTCTGAGGTACAGCTGTTAAAATTTTTTCACACATTGTAGGTTGCCTTTTAGCTCTGTTGGTTGTTTCTCTTGCTGTGCAAAAGCATTTTAATAAGATGAGATCGCAGTTGTTGATTCTTTGTGCTAGTTCCAGTACTGCTGAGAATTTGTTCATAAAGTCTTTTCCTATGCCAATATCTTCAAGAGTTCTACCTAACTAATTTTCTAGCAAGTTTAGTGTTCCTGTATTAATTTTTAGATCTTTAATCCACTTAGATCTTAGTTCAGTGCATGGTGATAGATACGGGTTTAGTTTTAATCTTTGGCAGGTTGATAACCAGTTTTTCCAACACCATTTATTAAAGATGCTAATTTTCCCCCAATGAGGATGGTTGGCTGTTTTGTCAAAGATGAGGTGGTTGAGTATGTCTGGAGTTGTTTCTGGATCCTCAAATCTATTCCACTGATCCTTGAGTCACTTCCTTTGCCAGTACCATGTTGTTTTTATCGCAGTAGCTTTGTAGTATAGTTTCAAGTTGGGAATTATGATATTCCCTAACATGTCTTTGTTACGTAGAATTAGTTTGGCTATTCTAGGTCTCTTCTGGTTCTCAATGAATTTTTTGGATTGTTTTCTTTAGTTCTGTGAAATATATTTTTCGAATTTCAATTGGTATTGCATTAAATCTATAAAGCAGTTTTGGACGTATGGCCATTTTCACTATATTGGTTCTTCCTACCCAGGAGCAAGGGATGTTTTCATTTTCTTATATCCTCTTGATCTCTTTTCTCAGAATGCTGTAGTATTCCATGTAGAGGTCTTTTGCTTTCTTTGTTAGATTGATTCCTAGATATTTCATCTTTTTGCATGCTATTGTGAAAGGAATTGTTTCCCTAATTTCTCTCTTAATGAGTTTGTTATTTGTGCATAAGAAGGCTATTGTTTTTTGAGTATTGACCTTGTAACCAGCTACTCTACTGAATCTGTCAATTAAGTCTAGAAATCTTTTGACAGAGTTTTTTGGGTCTTCTATGTAAAGTATCATATCATCAGCAAATAAGGATAGTTTAAATTCTTCCTTTCCTATCTATTCTTTCTATTTCTTTCCCTTGTGTAATTGCTGTGGCTAATATTTCTGGAATTATATTAAATAGGATTGGTGACAGTGGGCATCCTTGTCTTGTACCTGATTTTAGTGTGAAAGTTTTTAGTTTTTGAACATTTAGTATGATGTTGTCTTTTGGGTTTTCATAGATAGCCTTAATCAGGTTGAGAAGAAGAACTTCTATTCCAATTTTCTGTAGTGTTTTTATCATGAATGGGTGTTGGATTTTGTCAAATGCTTTCTCTGCATCTGTTGAGATGATCATATGGTTTTTGTCCTTGACTCTGCTAATATAGTGTATTCCATTTATTGATTTACTGATGTTGAACCATCCTTGCATCCCTGGGATAATCTGACTTGCTCAGGGTGTATGATCTTCTTGATGACCCTCTGTATTCTGTTTGCCAGTATCTTGTTGAGGATTTTTGCATCTATGTTCATTAGGGAGATTGGCATGTAGTTCACTTTTTGTGTTGAGTCTTTCCCTGGTTTTGGAATCAAAGTAACACTTGATTCCAGGAATGAGTTTAGAAGCCTTGTTTCCCTTTCAATTTCATTGATGAATTTAAAGAGTAATGGTAATAGTTCTTCTTTAAATGTCTTGTAGATTTCAGTAGTGAAGCCATCAGGACCTGAGCTTTTCTTTGTTGCTAAAGTTTTAATTGTGTTTTCAATTTCACTCATTGTAATTGGGAAGTTTAGAATTTCTATATCTTCTTCATTTAACTTTGGTAATTTGTATGTATCTAGGAATCTGTCCATTTCTTCTGTGTTTTCCATTTTATTAGAGTACAGGTTCCTGAAGTAGGTATTGATGATCCTCTGGGTTTCTGTTGGGTCTCCTGTGAGTTCACATTGTTTTATTCTGAGTTTCATGGATTTGAGACTTTTCTTTCCTTTTTTTTCATGAGGTTGGCTAAGGGTATATTGATTTTATTTATGCTTTTGGAAAGCCGACTCTTTGATTCATTGACTTTTTGTATCATTCTCTTAGTCTCCATTGTATTTATTTCTGCTATGATCTTTATAATTTCCTCTCATATGAGATTTGGATGTCATTCTCTTTTTTTTCTAGGAACTTGTTGTTCAGCATGAGTTAGTTTATTTGAGCTCTCTTTGGCTTCCTAATATGTAGATTTGCTGCTATGAATTTCCCCTCATAGAACTGCTTTCATTGTGTCCCATGTATTCATGTACATTGTACTGGCATTATCATTTACTTGTAGGAACTGTAATTTTTTCTTTAGTTTTCTTTGTGATCCACAGGCTACTTAGACAGTGTTATTCAATTTCCATGTGTTTGTGGGGCTTTTGCAGTTTCTTATGCTGTTAATCTCCAATTTTATTTCACTATAGTCTAATAATATATGGGGGTAACTTCAATTATTTCACATTTACTTCAAAATGTACTATGAGCTAGCATATGGCCTATTTTGAAGAAGGACCCATGTGCAGCCAAAAAGAATGTATATTCTGATTTTGTGGGTGAAACACTCTGTAGACATCTATTGAGTTGATTTGTTCAAAAGTTTGGTTCAGTTCTAGAATTTTGTTGTTAATTTTTTGTCTAGATGATCTGTGTATTTGGGATAGTGGGGGTACTGAGATCACCCACTACAATGGTATCAATGATCAACTGGTTTTTCATGCTCATTAGTATTTGTTTTGTATGGTTGAGGGTTTTCAGATTTGGTGCATATATATTTATGATTTTTATCTCTTCCTCTTGGATTGTTCCCTTTACAAGGATGTAGTGATCATCTTTGTCTCTCAATTAGTTTTGGTTTGAAATCTACTTTGTCTGCAAATAAGATTTTTACCCCTGCTTTTTTTCAAGTTCCTGTCACATAGAGAACTGTTTTTCATCCTTTTACTTTCAGTCTATGAATGTCTTTTTGAAGTAGGTGTGTTTCTTGTATATAGCGTATTTTTTGGATTTTGTTTCTTAATTCATTCTGTCAGTGTATTTCTTTTGATTGGTGAATTGAGGCCATTAGCATAGATGGTTATAATTGATAGGTATTGACTCATCCTTGTCATGATGTTTGAGCGTTGTTGGCTCTTTTATTTTTTATTTCCCCCCTTTCCTCTTATTTTCTTGCCTTCCTTGGTGGCTTCCCTCTGTTGGGTCTCATGGAGTTGTGACTTTCATTGTCTTTTTCTAGGATATTGTTTAGAATTGCATGGAGTGCTGGTTTGGTGTTCATGAAATTTCTCAGGTGTTCTTTGCTGTGAAAGTGTCTAATTTCCCCATCAGTTTTGAAAGATAATTTTGCAGGATACAACAGTTTAGGTTGGAAGTTATATTCTTTTAGGACTTGAAATACTTCACTCTGGGTGCTCCTTGACTTGAGGGTTTGTGTTGAGAAGTATGCTGTGATCCTGATGGGCTTTCCTTTGTAGGTGATTTGTTTCTTTTCTCTAACTTCTTGTAGGATTTTGTTCTTCTGTTGGGTTTCTGGGATCTTGACTATAATATGTCTAGGTGTAGATTTATTTTGATCATGGCTAGTTGGGGTTCTATATGCCTCACTTATCTGTATGTCCAATTCTTTACCTCTGTCTGGGAAGTTTTCTGTCATTAATTCTACTAACAGATTTTTATGTCAATTGTACTTTCTCCTGCTTTTTCGTGGACTCCTATCAGTCTCATGTTATTCTTGTTTCAATAATCTAAGTGCTGCTGGATTGATTTGTCAGAGTCCCTTACTATTTTTAAGAAATCTGTTTTCATGGTCACCAACCACAATCCTGTCTTCTATATCTGATATTCTATCTTCACATTCCCTTAGTCTGGTGTGAATACTTTCATTAGAGTTTTTAATCTCCTGGATATATGTTTGAATCTGTTTCATGGATTCTATTTCTTTTTTATGTTGGGGGATCATTGTTTCCATTTCTTTCTTATGCTGGGCATTCATGGCTTCTGGCATCGTTCTGATCTCATCTTCTTTTTATCTGTTTCTGTTCTAGAGCTTCTAATTATGTTTTTAACTCTGCTTACCATCTCTGTAGTTATTTGGGAAAATATGTCTGTTTTGAATTTTTCTAGGGCCTCATTCATCTGTTTTGTTACTTCCTGTGCTATCATTTCAGGGTCCCCAGGTGGTTGATTATCAGACTTCACCCCCTCGTTTCCTCTGGAATTTACCTTTGGTGGGGTGGAAGTCTGAGTTTGTGCCTTGCTTAAATGTCTTCTCGTTTTTGGTTTTGGTATTGTCCTTGGTTTAATTCCTGAGTTAGTACTTCAAAATTGCTTATTGTAAGTATCTTTGTTGCTTGTATTTAGAACCCTTATGGAATGATTGCTTCTCAGACATGTGTTCTAGGTTTTCAGTCTCTAATGACTCTGTGGCTATCTCATGTTCATTATACCAGGAAGGAAAACTGATTAGATCAATCATAACACCTTAGCTCAAGTAATACAATTAGCAACACCATAGCATCAAACACAGTTTAGAAAATGACATTTTGTGGTAGTTATTAATCTATCATCTTTAACTCTGTGAATTAAATCAAAATAAAGGACCAGCCAAACATATGTTTATAGTGAATATACTCTTCAATATAGCAACTTTACCCTTTCGTGTATGAAGGTAGAAGAAGATGGAGAGGGAGGGATAGATAGGTGGAAGGATAGGGAAGGTTAGCAGTGAGGCCAGTGGACACAACAATATCATGTAAACTCTAAAAAACTGTTGAAGACAAGAGGAAAAGATAGAATGAAAGGACAAAGATGAGAACAGAACAACCTAACAGCAATAGGGAGCCTAGAAACTGTATTTGTTTTCCTTTAAAACTAATGACAATTGAGGGAAGGAAAAAAAGAAGTAAAGAAAAATAAAGAAGAAATGCAAATTAGGGCAGGAACAGTGACAAAATGGAGATGAAGAACAATGTGGGACAGCAAGAGAATGAGTGAGAGAGAGAGAAAGAAAAGAGAAAAGAAAGAAAAAGATGAAGCAGAGAAAAATAAAAATTTGAAAAAGTAGAAAAAAAGTTAAAAATTAAAAATAAGAGCAATTTTTTTGAAAATAACAAATAAAATATAAAAATGAAGGGCCCCATTCAAGGTATGTCTCTGCTGTCACATTAGAAAACGTGGACAGCAGTGTGCAGATATGTCTGCAAGCCAGTAGCAGACCAGACGCATGACATCAGGCAGATTTCTGGCTGAAAGTCCCAAGTTAAGCTCCCTGTCCTCCTGCGGGGTTGAATTCTGCAAGGTTCTAGTGGAGGTTCCAGCTGCCCTTCCCCTGAAGATATTCCAGGTTCCAATAGGAGGTGATGATCCCTCCAACTTACCAAGTACAGTGGTCTGGTGTGCCTTTATTACAGAGATTCTCTTCACTTTTCCAGTGGGCTTCAGTTTTCATCAAGGAGCTTGAGGCCCCCTCTTTTTGTTGTTCACTTCTGCTCTATCTCTGGAGCTCAGGAAAATGGCCTTTATGACAGCCTGTGCCTCTGTAGTGAGGAACCTTGTAGTGGCACAGCCAGGAGGCCAGAGTTGGGGCGGGGGTGGTATGCACGCATGGCTAAGCTGGTCACTAGGGCGCAGGGTGTGGGGCTGTGGCATAGCGATGGAGAGGGCTCCATGCAGCCAAGGTCCTCACAGTCCACCTGCTGGTTTCTCTGTACCAATAAAATTAATGAATGAAAAAATTAAAAAAAAATAAAAGTAAGATTATACTAAAAAAAGAGAAATAAGCAAGGATATTCAGGCCAATTCTCTAGTGTCTATAGATGGATAGAGTCCTAACGTTTATAAATACAGTTAGTAAACTTAGATGATCTAATCATACCGTCAAGTTTTCTCCAGCATCCTTCAGTCTTTTCTGGTAATTCATTGTATCATAAAATCTTGGTATTTTTAGTCAGGTGCAGTAGTGCATGCCTATAATCTCTGAACTCTAGGAGGCTGAGACAGAAAAAACAATCCCAAATTGGAGATCACAATTAACTGAGATCCTGTCTCAAAATAAAAATGAGAAAAGGGGTGGGAATGTAGCTCACTGCTAAGCTCCTATGTTCAATCCCCAGTACTGCAAAAATCAACAAACATGCATCACTCTAATATGTTGACTTTAACTCTTCCAGAAAGATACCTAAAAAGTGATAACTGGTCAAATTGAATTTCTAGTTTCAATATTTTGAGGAAACTCTATCTTTATTTTCATAGTGGTTGTACTACTTTACATTCCCACCAACAAGGTAGAAGTGTTCCTTTTCTCCTACAGCATTGCCACCATTGATTATTATTTGATTTATTGATGATAGCCTTTCTTTCTGGAGTAAGATGATATTTAAGTCTTGCTTTACTTTGCATTTATCCAATACCCAGTGATGTTGGACATATTTTAAATATTTATTGGCCATTTGTACTTGTTATGAGGGGTGTTTATTTATTTATTGAATCTATTTTTTATTTTGAGAGGTCTAATTTTATTGCATTCTTTATATAGTCTAGTCCTCTGTCCAAGAAATAGCTGGCAAATATTTTTTCCCATTCTTTAGTTTGTCTCTTCACTCTGTTAATTATTTCCCTTGTTGTGCAGAAGATTTTTCATTTGTTACATAACCACGGTTATAGCAGCATACTTTATAATAGTTAAATATTGGAAATGGCCAATATGCCCATCAATGCATAAAAGAAAAAAGGATATGTGGTATTTACAAACCATGAAGTTCTATTCTTCCATAAAGAAAGATAAATTTGAAGTATTTGTAGGTAAATGGATAGGACTTGAGACCATATTAAGTGAAATAAGTCAGACAGACAAGCTTAAATATCACATGATTTTTTTAAAAAAATAAATACTCCCTCCAAATATAAATGAAGAGCAAAGTAAAAGATAGTAAGAAGTAGGGAGAACTTTTTCAAATGGATGGGGAACAAGAGATGCAGGAAGAGGAAGGAAAAGGGATGGAAAAAGAAAAGCTGGAGAAAATGGAAATAGAGCATTTGCAAATGCAAAAGAAGCCAAAAGTTGGAAAGGATGGATTAAAAAAAGGAATTAAGATGTGTTAATGTATCAATGTGTACATGTATCAATTCCCCATAATAAATGTAACCTTGATGTGCTACAAACATATACTAATAAAAAAGCTGTAAAAATCAAACAAAAACAGAAATAGAATTTCTCCATCTTTTAATAGAGTTGAACTCAATCTCTCTCCCATGCTCCAATAGTCTTTATCAAAATCCTCCTTTCTTATTCCCTTCTCACGTTGCCCAGTCTAGATTTTTCTTGATATAAACCAGTAAAAATTAACATATTTTATATTAAAACCATGATAAGTTGCATATAATTATAAAAAATCATACTTTGAAAAGCTATTAAAAGTTTTAATTACAGAAAGTGAATATTGACAGAAATAAATACATGAATTATTGGGACTTTGATATATTTTGAATCTTTAAAATTATAATATATGTTAGCTTTTTACTAAGATCACTATACAAAGAAAAAACTGAAAGACAAATTACATAGGAGTAAAAAGTTTTAATTTGTTTAAATTTGCAAAAGAGGATTTTGATTAAGTTTTTCATGCAGTACCATTAATAAAACTAAGGAAATCATGGGGAGAGAAGTTGCAGTCTGATTAAAAGATAGGAAACAAAGAAAAAGAATAATTAAGCAATTCTCAAGACACAATGTATTTGCCAGCAGGGTGCCCAAGGGAGTAACACTCCACACTGCAGTTCAATGCATCTCTAAAATATCTATGTTTGGTTAGTTGGGGCACTGTGAGATCTTTAGAAAGCCTTTAAAAATCTAAATAATTGGTTTCAACACAGCAAATGAAATGCAACCCAAGAGTAAAGTATTTCATATTAAAACAATCAGTTTAAGCTATTTATATTCACTTGTAAGTTCTAAATTAGTTGTAACCTCTCAGAAAATTGACCTGAGTCATCTCAGGAATTCTCAAACAAGACAGCTCAGAGTGAAATAGAGCTCATTCATATTAGCAATCTAAGTACAAGAGACTTCATCTTTCACCATGACAGCCCTAGTCAAATAGCGAGGGACAGACTGAGTTGATAGATTAGAGTTGCTGACAATCTGCCTTCCACTGCAGATTGTCCTGTAGCCGAGATTTGGGAAGCCATTTTAACACTCTTCAACATTTATAAACTGGACTGACCACTAAAATGTTTCCTCATGGGCAAATAATAATAGCAGTAGTTAATTGGCAATTAATATCTCTCAAGACAACATTTTAATATTATTCAAAACTGAATATTTATCATTACCACACAAAACACTGAACCTTCTTCTCTTGCCTCCTCCTTTATCAATTGATTACCTATTGACCAGAACAAACTGATTTATATCACAATTCAAATAGGCTGATAAAAAGATTCAAAACTTTCAAAATTAGCAACTAAACGTAAAAGGAGATGTTCTAATAAATGTGCAAATCATTGTTATTGTGCAGTAGGAAAAGTGATATAGAGTGTTATGGCTAGTTGAAAGAATACTAGAAGAGGTTAATGTTTCTTTCTAAATTGTTGTGTACATCATAACTAATTACAATTATCTTAAATAACTATGATAATCATATATTTACAATAATTATTATATGTAACTATCATTACCATTATCATAAATAACAGAAAAGTGTCGAATAAAAGCAGGTAGTACCCTATCCCCTCACGTTTGAAAGCAATGTGAATGATCCATTCCATTTTTATTTTCTATTTACAAAAAAAAAAAATCTGTATCACCACTAATGGTTTTAATAAAATTTTTAATTTTTAAATTTTAATTGTCTCTAAAATGTATTGCTAAAATAAAAAATAAATTAATAAAAAGTTTTCAATGAACTTGCTTGGATGCTTGGTCCTCTCTTTATACCAATAGAAAGAAATTCCTCCTGGAAGGATTTGTTTTGATGTCATCACATGGACATGGAGCTCTCATGCCCAGGAGCTTTGTGCTTTTAGGCATCTTGATGAGCTGTCAAGAAAATCATAGTTTTTTCCTGTTCCTCCCTCTCATTTGCATATTTTCTTTACCTCCTAGAGAAAAAAGTCCAGTATTATGTATAATTCTATATCTCAAAAAATATTTACATTGAGAAAAATTAAACAGGATAGTACACTATATCCTGAAGTTTGAAAGCAATGAGAATGATCCATTCCTTTTTATTTCCTGTCTAGAAAAGGAAAGTATGATTTTTGAGGAAATTAGCCTGATAATGTGGGTATGAATTGTTATTAATACTGAAAGTTTTACAAACTAAAGCTTGATTTCGTTTAAAATATTTGGGCAATTTTGTTAGTTTCATCTGTAGATGCTCTGTAGATGGGAAAGGGAACTGGAGATGGAGAGATGGCTGAGGAAGGAAAGGACAAGGGGAAGTAGAGAAAAATTAAGTTGTGTTATATCCACATGCCAACTATCCATGATGAATGGATCATTATGTACAACAAACACGTACTAATAAACACGAAAACCTATAATCCTGTTATCCTTATAAACAGAAAGTCCATAACTGGGATAATGGCATTGAACACTGGACCAAAATTATTTCCCATGGAATAAAAATTAAAGTTTATTTCATTTTACTTCAGTTATTTAGTCACTTAATTATCTATTTTAACTTATTAGTGTAAATTAGACATGGTATGATGTGTGCTACATCAGCTTAACTAATATCATTAAGATTTGGCTTTTGAAAGTTAAAAATAACAAAAAATAACTCAAATGAATTATACTAATGTTTCTTTTACCTCCTACTCCACAACATGGCTTTTATCTGACATATGTAAGAGAGGAAGTATTCGCTTCAGTCAATCTCTACCATCAGCTAAGATTAAAAAAAAAACAAAACATAACAGCAGTGGGTAGAATGAGTTGAGGACAAGCAAAACCAGTCGTAAGGCCCAGGACATTTAGGGGAAAAGCAGGAAGAACTAAAATTAAGAAAATCAATCTCGAATCCCTATTTTCCTCCTTTCTCAAATACAGATTGAATATCCTCTATCTCCATGGTTCCCAAACCTGTCAGCACCAAGAATTGTTGTTGTAGAAGACAAGTTTGCTGATTTGGGGATGATTCAAGCACATTATAGCTTTTGTGCACTTCATTTCTATTGTTAATGATATATTGTGAAATAATTATACAATCCACCATAATTTAGAATCAGTGGGTGCTTGAGCTTGTTTTCCTGCAGCTGGATGGTCCTTTCTGGGCATGATTGGAGATGCTGAGACTAAATAGGTTCCTTATGTACAATGTACCTCCAAACACACTTTGGCTGTTGTCACTGAGGAAAACCCTGCTTCAAGAAGAAAGACTGTTGGAAATGGAAGCAGATTTTTCAGTGTTTTTATGGTAATCTGAGGATATTTTATCTTGATTTTTAACTCAGAAGATATGGAGACTTGAAGTTGTCTGAAATCCACTTTTAAGACAACCATCATTTGCAGCCTCACAAAGATTATACTCTTCTAGCATAGACAAAGTTGACTCATCTGTGAATACAAGTGAGTTGTAGATCCATTCCTTCCTTGTGGTGGTTTGGATGCAGTGTTCAAATTCTTTTGAGCACTAAAAATTTTGAAAGCTGAAATAGTTGACCATGTTCCAGCTGAGAGAAGAAAGCACCTGGGTCAGTCTCTTTTAATTGTCTTCTAATGTTTAAAACATGTCAAAAAACTCAATGTTCATTAATCATCCCTACAATTTCAGTTTGTCTTTTAATGCACTTTATCTACAGACTTTAACATAGGTACTATTCTCTCCTGAAATGACAGATAGAATTGACTGAGGGGGTTGAAATATGTCAAATGGATAAGCAAGTTTTGCCACTCATTTTGTGTCTTTAAAATATGCCCCCAGGGGAGACTGTTCTCCTAAAGAAATCTTTGAAGTGGCTCCTATAACTCAAAAGCACTGGCCAACAATCTATTTCTGGATCTACTTCTGTGTATAAATAAGGACATGTGTTCTCTGTGTCCATCTCCTCCCAGAGTTGTGTGAACAAATATGAGTTAGGGCCATACACTTTAATATGGTTGATGACATTAGTCACATTCTGAAAAACATTTCAAAACTCAGGTGCCATTTTTTGACTAGCCAGCATTTGCCTATGGATGACAGTGCACAAAGTCACACTGAGAGCAACCTCATTGATTGGCTTGTGAAAACAAAAAACACCCAGATATTGTAATCACTCTTTTCATGTATATATACTGGCACAAAATGACTAATTATTTAGTTCTCCTGATATTTAATCATAAAAATACTTGAATAATTATTCAGCTATGATGTTGGTTGACAGCAGAAATGCATTATCCTCATGCACATTCATTTGAAAAAATCTGTTGCATGAAAAGAAGCATTGCTGCCTTGTTTTCAATATTGGTAGACTTATCAAACTGGACTGCATACTATAATAGCTCATTAGGCCTCTCTAATAATTGTGCCTCAGTATCCTCTGCTATTTTATCAATTTCTCTTGTTATGTTGCTAGCCAAAAGAGGAATGTGTGTCACCTTTTGAATTTCAACCTTGTCTAAAAGTTGACACAAACATTCTTAGTATCAAGCAAGATCAACTCTTCACCAATGCACAGGGCTTCTTAGCTTTAACAATGCAATTAGCCACTCTGAACGATGCTGTCAGTGCAGACACATTTGTTGAAGTTGGAACCTTCAACAACTGTTTCTGTTCTTCATGTTCACAATTTTTCTCATAAAAATCTCCAAAGCCTTGACTTTTAATGTAGGATGCTTGGTTTCCATTTAGTGAAGGATTTTAAAAAGTTTTCATAGCTTTGTCTGATAGCAGGGACCACAAAATATATAAAAGAGGTCCAGAGAATTACCTGTTGTAATGAACCCCCAATTTAAGAAGACTCTTGGTCTTTTCTCTTAAATGCAGGTGTCTTTTTATTCAGCCTTAAAATTCTCTGCTGTCTCATCATTGTGTCTTTTCCTCTTTTCATAGCAGCTCCTAGTGACATGTGTTTTTCCTTTGTTTTGTTTTGCTTTGTTTTTGTTTTCCACATTTTGGCTTATGGCAAAACTGTGACTGAGATAAGTGTGCAGTGTAGGAAAGAGATGAAAATGGAAATGGTAAATAAAACAAAGTGCAGGCCATTTTCAGCCATAAATAAATGTCAGCTTCTAACATAAAGCCTGCCTCCAGATGCAGCTTAACTGTAGCTTGCCACTTGTCACTTAATTGTCACTGATAGGGATTTGTGATGAGACTGCAGCCATTTGATTTATGGTGGTGTCTGGGCAGTCAAAGCTCTCTGCTGATGTTCATCTGGATTTGCAGCTGCTCCCCAGAGCCAGTATTAACACCTTGGCTTCACCTCCAGTCATCGGACCTTAGATTCTCATGAGAAACACACAGCCTAAATCCTTTGCTTGTGCAGTTTATAGTTGGGGTTCTTGCTCCTATGAGAATCTAATGCAGCAGCTGATCTGACTAGAGATGGAATTCAGAGGACAGTATGAGCTATGGTTGGTGGCTATAAATACAAATTAAGCTTGTACATTTTGCCTGCTGCTCACCTCCTGCTGTTCAGCCTGGCTCCTAAGAGGCCATGCACTGATATTCACCCAAGGCCTGGAGGTTAGAAGCTCCTGCTTTATCTGAAATGCTTGGAATAAACACTGTGATTTCAAGTTTTGGATATCTGCATATACATACAGAGATACATATTGAGGATAGGAACCAAGTTTCAATACAAATTCATTTATATTTCACATACTATTTGTGCATATAATCTAAATAATTTTTTAAAATTTAATTTTATCAGTACATTTTAGATATACATAATGATCACATTCACCACAAGGAATTGTACCAGCACATAATGTATCTTGATTCTTCTTCTTCCCCAACCCTCTCCCCTCCCTTCAGCTCCACTTCCTTTCCTTATTTACAGAAGTTTTGTTTCCAGTTTGTTCCACTTGAAGGTAATTTTAAACAATATTTTTAGTAGGTTTTTAGTTTGACTAAATCCTATTACATGAGATTAGGTACGAAATTTTCTAATTTAGGTGTCACGTAGGTGCTCCAAATAATTCAGATGCTAGAGAATTTTGGATTTCAGATTTTTGAATTAGAGATGTGCAATATATAGTATATATTTGAAATAATTTAATTTGTGCACAATTACTTGCTTAGCATTATAAACAAGCATAAAACAGAATTGTAATACAGATATAGTTAGGAATTTTGAAGTTATGTAAAATACTAAATAACTCTATCTTGCCCTTTTAAAAATGTTCCTGCTTTCACATTTTTAGTCTGTTTGGCAAGTTTTCTGTTTTCTCTTTCAAAGTCAAGTTGTTGTAGCTCTTTCTTTTGACAAGGTCATTGACTATAGCACTTCTAAAACTTTCCCTTATTTTTAAAAGTCATTATGAAATGAGAGATCACATAAGTTACAATGATATTAACTGTGGGTTTCCTTTAATACACAAAATTTTGTGTATATTTTATTTTTTTATTTTGAATAGTATTACATTGCCTTAGTCTTAGTTTCCTAATCAGAAAATAATTAGAAATCATTCAGACACTATTAAAATGATGTCTAAAATAAGCTTAAAAAAACTAAAGGATGTTTTTCTTTGAGTTAATGTATAAGTTGTAGTACATTAGGTCATGTTGTTTTTAACTTCTCAGTTGTATTTTGTAGTTTAAGTTATTTCACTATTTATTAATGATGCTTAGAATTTGAAGAATGACTAAAGGGAATTGGGAAATCACATTCTATGTAAACAATCATAAAACTAATAGGAAAATGGGAGAGAATAATAAGCACTAGAACTTGCTTCAAAATGTTGTATAATATCAGAAATTTTGAATTCCTAGAAAACTACTTTAAAAATATTATTGCTTAGAAGCAAAGCTGATGAAGACCAATGTGATCTTCTATCTGCGGGAAAAATAAATGCATAGGAGGAAGTGACTTCGGGACACAGCACCAAAGAAAAAGAAGCTACGAAAAGTTAATCTTTCATTGCACCATCTCTTGGTTTTATTTTCCTGGGATGTAAAAAATAAATGGATGCTTCTCATTATCCACTTTATCTATCAATGTGAAGCTTTCAGATATTTTGTCACTCAAAGGAAAACTGACAAAATTAATATGAACTGAAATTAGTGTGATGTTTGGTTGATTGATTTTTCTAAAAAATTATGATGTTTAATTTTTTTCTCCATTAAAATTTTTTTTTGGTTTTCAAACAATATTGTAAGATGCACTATAAGCAAATACTTTTTAGATTGCTGTCTCTATTTTTCACCTGATTGGCAGATTATGGCAACATTACGGTGGTTGATTCTCACAATAGTTCAAGATATCAAAAATTACTTAATATTTTCTTCTCAAAAGCTGCTTTGCACCAACCAATATGTTCAGACTGGCAATCCAGGACATGTCATCCCACTAACCTATTTTATGTGGTGTGTGTGGCAAAAGGGGAAGTGGAGGAAAAGGGGCTTTGGGTGTCACTGAAAACATGTTAACAGGGCTGGTGGGGAAGCGAGATTAAGCTTATTTACATTAAGCCTATCCTTGACCTGTTATTTGGTGTATCTTTACTGAGAATGCCACCTTTGGCTCCTCTCAATGATGTCTTTGAACTTACACTTTCAAAGTAAGAATCAAAGCATATTTAACATCTTTCTTATTTCCTTCATCTAAGCAAGTACCTTTTGGTTTTGCATAACCTTGTTCCTTGACCCTGAAATCATAGTAAGTCTTATGCATCTAGTAATTAATTCTTCAAATCAAATTCTTCTTCATATGACATCATTGGCCTTTGCTGAGTCACTAGGAAAGAAAAAGGGAAAAAGGAAGGTAGGGAGGGGGACAGAAAACAAGGGAGACAAATTATCTCAAAACTTATCTTAATTTTTTTATATATCTCTGGTGAAATGTAAAGATGTTAAAGAGCATTGATGTTAAATAGAATTGAAATTAACTTCTCATTTTAAAACACAGATAAGTTCATTTAAAAAATATTTCATCTATAAAATCAGATGCTGTGAATATAAATTAAAATTCTATCTTTGCAAAAAGGATTTACCACATTGTAGCAGGCATAATTTGTTTTGTTTCGTCAAGGTTCATCTAAGGGTATTCTCATTTATTGAAGTGCTTATTACATCATATGGTGAATTTTATTATGGTAAATTTGTAGCCTTCTGTCTCTTCTAAATCTTTGTAAGTTTATTTAGGCAGTCTTATTAATTGCATTGACATTAATTGTAGGCTCCATGGAAGAGAGATAAAGCAAATTACTCAGAAATACATTTTCTTTCCGGAGTGCCAATATTAGATACAAAAAATCAAATTATAAGAAGTGATATATAAGTATTGTGCATTTATTTCTATAATCTATTATCACTATTTCTAATTTAAAATTGCTTAAAGTGATATATTAAAGCGTACATTTTTGTGTATTCTTGGAGTACCATGTGTTGAGATAATATATGTGGAAATTGCCTGTATCAAGCTGATTAAATATATCTGTATACTCAAACAACTACCATTGTTTTATGGAAATATATTTAAATTTTCTTTCATCTTTTTAAGTACACAGTTCATTATCACTCTCTACAGTCATCCTTCTATTTAATAGCATATCACAACTTCTTACTCCTATCTGACTATAACTTAATAGCCATTGATCAAACTCCCTCAACTCTTCTCTCTCCCACTATCCTCAGGTTCTGGTAACCACCATTCTATGAGATAAAATTTTAATATATCTCTTATATAAGGAATATCATTTGGTACTTATATCTCTCTCCTTGACTTACTTAAGGTAATAAAATTTTCTCCAGTTCCATCTATAGTTCTTGAATGACAGGATTTATTCTTTTTTATGGCTAAGTAATATTCCATTGTGTTATATGTACCATTATTTCTTTTTCTTTCTTTTTTTTTTTTTTTTGGTACCGAGGATCAAACTCGGGTCCTTGTGCTTGCAAGGCAGGCGACAGAACCACTGAGCTAAATCGCTGGCCTCATTCATTCATTGGCTGATAAGCACTTAGGTTATTTCTATCATTCTATCACTCAGCTCTTGTAAATAGCATTGCAATGAACACTAATGCTGATGTCTCTTGAGCATACAGATTTCATTTCCATTATATATACCCAGTAGTGGGTTTGCTGAATTATATGGTACTTCTATTTTTATATATTTAAAAAATTTGAGGAATCTCCATACTGCTTTCCATGACTCTGCTAATTTGTGTTCCCACCAGCAGGGTATTATGGTTCCCTTTTTTTTTTTTACATCCTCTTCTTCCCTTGTTATCTTTTTCTTTGTTCTAATGACTATTCTAGGTGGAATCAGGTGATTATTCCTTCTGGTATTGATTTGCATTTCCCTGATGATTAGTGACTTTGAGCATTTTTTTTTTTTCTCCTGTGAACATGTTGGGCATTTGGATACCTTCCTTTGGGAATTCTACTATTGTACACATCATTTAGTCTTTATCTATAAGACTTGCTTAGTCTATCAAAAAAAAATTTTTTTTTTGTACCGGGGATCAAACTCTGGTCCTTGCGCTTTCGAGGCAGGCGGCAGAACCACTGAGCTAAATCCCTAGCCCCTCAAAATTTTTTAAAAAGACACAGAATTTAAATTTCTTTTTACAGATAATTTATGTGTGTGGTTCAAGGAGTTTATTTTGGAAATAATTCAGGAAAAATTTTTCACAAAATCTTCACCTTTATATCTTGCCTATTGAACAATCTAACACAAAAATATCCTGAATGTATTTCAATCTCCTTTGATTGTTTCTTTCAAAAAAGCTTCAAAAATGGTTTAAAGTGCTTTTGTTGTTTTCTACAATGAAAACATAATATATATTAAAGTTATTGTGTTCCTTGACTTAACTGACAAATTATAAATATTTCTAGGAGTTGATTTTCAGACTGTACCTCTAAAGATATAAAATGTGGAAACTTGATATCTTTTACAGTGGTCCACACATCAAATGGATTTGACCCTTTCTTAATCTTTTTCAATTGTCCATTTATGCTGGATGCCAGCATTCTGTATTTCTATGTGATGATGTGAAATGTAGAGTCACATTTAGTACTTTCATTTTGAGGTATTTTTAAAGATAAAGATTAGTTTCAACTTTGACTTCTCTGTAGATATGGGGGAAGAAAAAAAATTGGAGCCTTTTTTATAGGGTATTTTATTTTGTAAATTTTAATCTTCTAAAGTAAAACATTAGCATAATAGATCACAAAATGCACCATGCTCAATTTGTGTGCCTTAAGTTATACTTCAACCTATAAATGCCTTTAATAAAACATGCACACAAATTTCATTCATATAAAATTTCTTGCACCATATTTTATTATAATTAGTACATATTAACTACAAAATAATGCATTTCATCTTTACATTTTCATAGATACATATGTGTTTTATCATTTAAAACACCTATCACAACCTTGTCTTACCTTCCACTCTATTTCCACTTATTCTCTTTCCTTCCCTAATAGTCCCCCATCTAAATTTATGTCATTTTCTCCTATAATTCACAAAAATGTAAAACATATGACCATTGTCCTTCTGAGTCTTGTTTTACTTAAAATGATAATCCTTAGTTTCATTCATTTTCCTGCAAATGTCAAGATTTTGTTATTCATTATGGCTTAATAATAGTCCATTGCACATATACACACCACAGTTCATTTATTTGCTGACCAAAATCTAGACTAAGGGGTAAATTTACTTTAGTTTCAAGTACATTATTTGACCTAACACAAAAGAAAAATGCTTCAGAAATAAAAGATGTGGTGAAATGAAATTAACATGCCCAAATGATTTTATTCAAAGACAAAATATAATAAAATTGTATATCAATATGTGATAGTGAATTGACTGTGTCAACTTGAGTAAGAAATTCCCAACTAAATTGGATCAGCATAATTATGAGTATGGCTGAGGGAATTTACTGAAGACAGAAGTCCCATCCTAGGGTAGTTTCTTGCCTGAATTATATAAAGAGGAAATAAAGAAGAAAAGCTTGCTTCTCTTTCTTCAGAGAAGCTCCAATCTTCACCTTTACCTTGGACACTGTCTCCTGTCTTTGAGCACAAAATCTCCAGCCTCCAACATGCAGCCTTCAGCCTTCTGGTGCAGACTCTTTAGCCTTCTAAGGGAGACCCTTCAGGCTCCTGATTTATACTCCCACAAGATATTACACTGAGCTCCAGGTCTTCAACTGGATCCTTTGTATCTCCAGCACGCAGGCTGACATTTTATGCTTTTCCACATCTGACTCATTGTAAACCAATCTTGTAAATTCTTATATATTTGCATATCTTGCATTAAATCTGTTTCTCTAATAAGCATTGACTGATATAAATTTTGCTACTGGTAGTGGTACTAGAAAAACAGATTGTAAAGATGAAATACTTTAATGGATTTAGGGGTTCCTGGGGTTGGCTCTGTAATTAGATGAAACTTAAAGACACCATGGTCTCTCCTTCTAATACTGTGGGGAATAGTCATAGCCCTTAGTGTGAACTGTTTAATATAATATGCAATGTAGATTCATTTGATTGTCCTAACTCACCACTTGTGATATGTAAGGAATTTAGTGGATTCTGGATCAAAATATGTTTGTCTATATGGCCCCATTAAGCAGAGATTCTAAATTTAATATTGCAGCTTGTGGAGTAAATAAAGGTGTTAATAGTTTATTTGGCTGGTTGGCAGAAATGTGAAGCAAAAGATGTCCTAATGTGGATGAGTTATAATTGCCTGATATTCCATTGTTTACTGTTGATGAGGGGATTCAGAAGCTTAGGCTGGAGTGGATTTGTCATGTCAAACCTGATCTGTCTCACTGGGATGATCCAGAAAATGTACCCTTCATTAACAATTTGAGAAACAGATTTGTGAGGGGAATATCTGCATCCCTGAAGAGTGCTATCATTGCTCTATATCCCAGAACTTACAGTGGGTACCATGATTGCTCAATTGGGAAATTTAAGGGAGATGGGTCTAATTAGATCCGAGAACGTCATGCATCAAGTGGCAGCACTTAATCATCAAAGGCAAGGTGCACACAATTATCATAATGGACAGCAGAAGCAGAACAATGATCAGAATGATCTGACAGTTGTAGACCTATGACACTGGCTAATTAGCCATGATGTTGCCAAAAATGAAATACACAGAGAGCCTCCAAAATTTGTACTAGATTTATAAAATCAAAAATATTTAAGGGCAAATAAATAGAAATCTACTTCAAATCTTAATAAGAGGGAATCAAAGACCCTCAACTAGTTGCCAGACTTGAGCCAGTTTGAAGACCCAGAATCCCTTGAATAAAGGGAAGGCTGGGTCTCCTTAAGGAAAGACCCTGGTGCACCGCCCAATAATTACTGTCAGTCTTTCTCACATTCTTCTCCAAAAAGACCTAAGACCTTTTGCCCAAGTAATTTTACATTGGGTGAAAGGAAGTGGTCAGATATTTTGGGAAGTACTGGACACTGGTTCTGAACTAATGCTGATTCCAGAGTATCAAAAATGTCATTATGGCCCCCTAGTAAGAGAAGGAGCCTATGGGGGTCAGGTGCTCAATGGAGTTTTAGCAAAGGCCTGACTCACAGTGGGTGCAGTAGGTTCTCAAATCCATCTGGTACTCATTTCTCCTGTTCCAGAATGCATAATTGGGACAGATATATTTAATATTTAGCAAAATCCTCGCATTGGTTCCTTAACCTATAGTTTGAGGGCTATTACAGTTGGAAAGACAAAATGGAAGCCATTAGAGTTGCCTTTGCCTGGTAAAATAGTAAACCAAAAAATATCACATCCCTAACACACAATGCAGGCCATATGATGTCACAAAAATACATCTATAGACAAGTGTATTCTTCTTCAATGACACTGTATTGAAAGATGACAAATTTAGATAAAAATGTCTTCATGTCACTTAATATAATGATACCACATGATTATTACGATAATATGTTATATTTCTCTTTATCTCATTTTCTCTATAATACTTTATAATTGTAAGGCCAGGGATTTAGCTCAGTGGTTCCAGAGCCTGCCTCAAAAGCCAAAGGTCCCAAGTTCAATCCATGATACCAAAAAAAACCTTTATAATTGTAATTTGTTAACATTCTACAGGAATTCAACTTCTAAGACAATCACGACTGATAAAAAATAACACTTCCTTGATCAACCCTTCAATATTGTCATAGTTGGCCTATGTTGTAGAGACTCTACAAATGATTGAAACTTTCCTTATTCATAGTAGAAATTATGAGATATATAAAACATATTTCATATATTTAAACATTTACAAAGCTTGTTTATAAAACATGTTAAACAACATTTACTCTCATTTTTTTCTCTAATGAGATTAGCCTCTCAAATTAAAACAGCTAATGGCTCTGCCTATACTTCCAATTCCCTAGAAATATTGCTCCAATTCTGGCTTGTTGAACTTATCACCAGAATCCCTTACAACTCCGTGAGAGAACCCACTGTAGAATAAGCCAATCAGTGCCTCAAATTCCTTTTTTATTGATGGAAAGACTTTAAATTTTTAAAATTGTGATCCAGAAGGTTTCACAGCAGTACAGAAAGGCAAATTCACCACTCAAGCTGAGCAGATGTTGCAAAGCACAAAAATTCCCTTCATTTCTGAAAATTTGTTTCTTGCAAAGTCACAACTCCAAAAATACAAAAGTTAAAAGGCTCCTTATCTTTCTGATTTTACTAATGTATATGCCTCAAGTAAGTGATATGGTTTGTTGGGCTTGTATTCTTATCTCATGACAGAAGAATTTCAATTTTGCATAATACCCAAATCCACCAATAGTAGTTATTGTATTTTTGCCAGCCCCAATGATATACAATTTTAATATTTCTTAATGAAACATTCTTCATATTGTGGTACCTAGACAATGAGCTAAAGCTTGGCTCCCCAACAGTCTCACAAAAAAATAATGGGGAATTCAGCCTTTGTACAAATTATCTAAACACTTAACCATATCAGACAAGAAATTTTTCTGAACATCCTAATTGCAGCTATTACGTAGTAGCTACCTCATCAACTACTATGGTTGCCCTAACTTATTCCATTCAAACTTGCTCAAACTATGAATAGCTATTTCCAAAATATTACCTCTGAACTACTAACTAGACCAATATTGATAAAGAAATCACACAGTGATTTGATGCCCTTGAGGCAACAGTTGGCTGGTTCAGCGAGCACAAACAAGCCCTTTGGACATTCAGTTGTAACACTGGTTACCATTCTTTGTGCATCACACTTATCCCGCTTAACCATTCTGAATCCTCAGAGAAATTCCAATCTTTTCTCTATGGTGAAATACTACTAGAGAGGGATATTAATAATTTCCCAAGGTTGACTGCAAGCCCAACCTCATGAATTACAAATGGAAGCTCACAATATCACCTTAATTCACCTAGATGATATTGCCTACTGGCTCAATGCCAAAACAAATGTTTTTTTCAGCCTTCGTCTTCACATTAGGGTTCTTAATACTATTGGAATTATCTTACAGTCCTCAAGGCCTTTTGCATGAAGCCCAATACCTGTCTACACTGTATTTCTCTCTTTCTCTCATTCTGTAAAATGTCCTGTAAAACAAAAATGGGGAATTGTAGAGGACTTGGCCAAGAAGTGAATGCTTAAACTGTGGAGGAAAGGCACAAAGTTTCTGTGAGGACTGAATAGTTAAACAACTTTAGATTAGTGAAGTGTGTTGTGTCTGGCCATTGTCCTTCCTCTTTCCCCAAGAAAACTGCCTAGCCTTGTGGTAGTTTCTTTCCAAACTATTTTTCTTTTGCTTTTTTCTCTTACACTAATATTCTAGATAAAAACCTGAGAGTTCTTGGCTACAGTGTTACTCCTGGTAGTCTCCTTAATTTTGGGTGCCCTCAGTTGACTAGCCCCTCTGGTCCTCTCACTGACTGAACTAAGTCTCATTGCTGAGTAAACTTTCATTCTACACACTGCCATGGTCACATGCTCCAACACCCTATTCATACATTTGAGCTGGGAATATTTATCTTGTGCCATTGTATATTGCAAATGTTTAACTTTCTTTTCCTTTTCACAGGGGCTCACAGAGTTTGCTTTAAATCTCAGAGTAGAATTTGGATTAAATTTTTCATCAAATCTAAAACTATTGTGACTTTGGTAACTCTTAGATGTGAATCAAATGTCTTTCATAAAGGTATGTCTATGAGTCTTTTGGGGGATAGAAGCAGAACATTATGCCTTGTATGTAGATGTCCTCCAAAAGTCTATGTGTTCACAGGTGTGGCTTTTGGAAACTGGCTGGATCATGGGTGTGTGATGCCGGAATAGGATATGTGATACTGGGATTAAGTGATAACTAAATTAGTTCAGCATAGTTCTGGGTATGAATAATGGGAAGGCCCACTCTGACTGTGAGTTTCACAACCTAAAAAGCTTATAGCCTGGATGGAATAAAAGGGAAAGGGAGATTTGCTGCCACTGTTTCTGCTGCTTGCTGCTTCACTGCCTCCTGCCTGCTTTGTTGTCTGTAGTTTTTCCTCTGTGATGCCTCTCTGCCATTCCACCCTGTCTTGAGCCAGCAGATTGTGAACTAGAACCTCTACAAATTATGAGCCTAGATAAACCTTTCCTCTTTTAACTTGTGGATGTTGAATATTTTGTCTCAGCAATGAGAAAAGTAACCAAGGAAGCATTATAAATATTTTATGTTAATGACTTTAGAGTTATATTCTAAATAACTATATTTTATATAAAAGCATACTGATGTTTTTAGTGGACCCCACATAATATTCTGTCTAAATAATTAATCCAAGGAAAACATAAGATACACAAAAAACTATAAAGTAAATGCAGTGTGATAATTATGCTACATTGTCACACTGATCGAGTTGAGAATTGCCTAAATTATTTGTAAAACACACATCTGGATGTATTTGGGTGGTCCAGGGAGGCATAACAAAGATCTTTGACCTTTTCCTCTCTGGTGCTCTTTCTAACCTTCTCAGCTTTCCAACAAACATGAGTTGAATACCTTTCCTCCACTAATCTCTTCCACCATAATGTTTCCATTTTGTAGCCAAGTGACAAAAGATTGAATCTTCTGAACTTATTATGCAAATAAGCCTCTCCTCCTTTAAATTATAGGTATTACATATTTCATTGCACTGATGGGAAAGTTAATTGATACAGAAAACTGGTACTAGTAAAATGGAGTCATTACTCTAAGTAGTTCTGACCATGTGCTTCAAAAGCCTTTGGAACTACTGGTTTGTTGGAGGATTTTGGAAATGTTTGAAGGTATAGGCCAGAGAAATCCTAAAATGCTTTAAGTAGAGCTTAATGGTTGATTCTGATTGGAATTCAGAAGACCAAAATGTTGATAGGAATATGGATAGTAGAGGTCAGGCTTATGAAGTTTCAGCTGGGAATATGGGCTCTATTGGGAACTGGGCTGCAGACCTTGCATGCTACAATCTTGAAAAAAGTATGTCTACATTTTTCTGTGTCATAAGACGTTATATAAAGCTGCACTTAAAGGTTGTGGATTAATTTATCTGATGGTGAAAATTTTAAGGGAGCCCAAAATTCACAATCTGGCATAGGTACAACTAGCTGCTATAAACTATATTTATAGTGTGAATTGGGAGGTTAAAGAAACATCTGTTAATTTTTGGCCAAAGGAAGTGTGGTCACTGAAAAGACTAGCTTCATTAAAAGTAAACCAAAATTTTGAATCAGAATAAGAAAAAAGATGTAATGAAGGCATCTCAGGAATTGGCCAGATTACAAACATTTCAGGCTCAAAGGTGCAAAAGTGTAAACATTTAATTTAAGAAAAGAGCCTGTAGGTTCCTGCTGATTCAGAGGTGCCTTGGGAATTCATTTCCCAGGATTTGTCTCCCTATATTCAACCATCCAGGGATCCAGAGGCTGCTACTCTAATTGTCCAAGGGTTCCCAAGTACTGAACGAGGTATTGGCAGACCTTGAAGTCATGTATGTAGTGCTGGCTTTGCTGGCATGCAAAATACAATAGTTGTGTGGTCGTGGGAGGATTTCAAAGTACAGTTCTGGGAAGGTAGATCATTTGCCCCTGAGAGTTTTTTCAAGTATTGGAAAACCAAAGGTACAGTGGAGATCTTAAGAACTTGGAGATACCAGGACTGTGGAACATCTGCTGAGAACAGCAAATGGAGTCAGCTTAAGAGAGAGACTTTGTGGACTGCAACCAGCAAGGATATAGAGATTTGGTTTCCCAAGCCCTTTGGAATTCACATCTCACCAATGTATGTCCCAAATTCTGGACCTGGAGCTACAGGACATGTATGACCTGCTGGCTTTTGGCATTGTTTTAATCAATTCTTTTCTAACACCCATTCCCCTCTTTTGAAATGGGAATTTTGCTGTGTGCCATTGTTCCTTTGGATTATATAATTTGCTTTTTGATTGCTACAGGGTCTCACAATTAAGAGTCTAAGAGGAGATTTTGAACTCAGTCTTTTTAAATAATGCTGAAACTGTTGAGATTTTAGGGAGGGAATTAGTGTGTTTTAGCTTCTACATGGGATCATTATATTATGTTAAGTGTAATTATGTCCTTATGTTTATTTGGAAAATAAGTATAGTTTAAGGAGATGTGTTTGAGTGTCAAGGTGACAGGGGGTAAAATGTGATGCTTAAGCTGGCTTGTTAATTTGATTGGTTTGAAATTTAAACAGGGCACTAGTAGAGCACACTTTTGGGTGTGTCTGAATGGATAATGGAGGCATGACTTTAGTTCTACTTCACTCTTTCCAACACACCCAGTCCTGGACACCATGAAATGAGCACCCTGATGTTTCTCCTTTGGAGTCATATTACCATGGAGTGAACCCTCTGAATTTTTATTTATTTATTTATTTATTTATTTATTTATTTATTTATTATGCCGGGGATTGAACTTGGGACTTTGCACTTGCGAAGCAGGTGGCAGAACCACTGAGCTAAATCCCAGGCCCAATCTTCTGAATTTTTGAGCCAAATAAACCTCTCCTCCTATAAGTTGAAAGTATCAAGTAGTTTGCCCCAGTGATGGGAAAGTTGACCAAAAGAGCAGCAACATATCAGTAAAAGCTCAAGTAGGGTATTTATATTTTTTGGAAAGTTATGTTTCTATTTGAAAAAATATTATAATACAAAAAGTAACTTCAAATTTTTTATAACAGGGAGAAGATTGGCCTTTGATACAAGCCTAGGAAGTATTAATCTCAGGCACTAAGATATGCTAACTTGGATCTTCAGGTGTTTTATTATCCTTGTATTTCTTTTAGAAGATTTCCTATCTTAATTCTCCAAATTAGCAAAATTGACACTTTAAAGAACAATATATAGGCCAGGGATTTAGCTCAGTCATTCTGCCACCTGCCTCACAAGTGCATGGCCCTGAGTTCGATCCCCAGTACCAAAAATATATATATATATGAATATATATATATATATATATATATATATATGATTGTGGATATTACAGATTATCACAGCTCCTAGAGTGGGCTGAATGCTACTGACATTTATCAGGAAAAAGTGATACTTCTAAAATTTTTATAGAGTGAGGGCTATATACGAAAAGGGACTAGCCCACCAAAAATGTTAAGGGCACCCTGTTTGAAAAACAGTACATAATAAAATATGCTATTGGATTAAACGCTTCTCATGATATAATGAATTAGAATTCTCAAGGACCTGACATTTCTTTCTAGATTAACACCTAAGTAAATGTTCCTAACAGTGCCATTTTTATTTCCACTGCTCTATATTTTTAACACTTATTACAAATGTTCAGTTTTTTTAGAGAGCCTTCAAAAGTTTCCGCGTTCATTGACATTTTAAAATTATAGACCCTTTGCTAAGGATCATCCAATACAAAAAACATAACCACAGAGGAGAAAGAAAAAACAGACATGGACTTCCACTCTTACATTTCTGCCTCCAAACTACTGGCCCACACTGCCACCGTATGGCTTGATTGCTGGCCTTATCATTAGCTTTCCTAACAGTGAACTTTGACTTTAAAATACTTTTTTATTTATTCTTTTGCTTAAATCCTTTTATTGGTACATTTTAGGTATACAATACGTTTACATTTATCATTGGGTACTTGTACCTGTACATAATGTATCTTGGTTCTTATTTTTTCCCCATTCCCTGTGCACCCTTCCCTATTTACAAAGATTTTGTTTCCAGTTTTTCCTTTTCTCATAATTTTTCCTTTCCCTTCCTTCCTTTCTCCTTCTCGTCCTACTTCCCCTACCATTTTGGACCCTTTCTTCCTATTTCAAATTATCAATTATTCATTTTTATCATTTTAATCCTTCTTTACACTTTCAGTTTCTACTTTTTGACTTATAGAAAACTAATGTAAGTGCAGAAAAGTTTATCACCCCACCCAATTTCTTATATTACTGTGTAATATATGTCACAATTAATATGTGATTTTTTTATATTTATGATTTAAAGTCCATACTTGACTAAGTTTCCCTCATGTCCTTTTTTCTGTTTCAAAATCATATCAAGATATTATATTCATATATTTTTGGGTGTTTTAGAATCCTTTTGGTGTGACAGTTTCTCAGACTTTCAAATTGTTGATGGCTTGCAGGGTTCAGGTCCACTGTACTGCTATTTGGTTTAATGCCTCTCATTCTAGATTTTTTGATGTTTCTACTCATACCTAAACTGGAGTTAGGTTTTGGAGGGCGAGATCACAGAGTTATAGTACTATCTTCATCAAATCATAACAAAGGTACTCGATATCCATATGACGTCCCAGTGTGGATGCTAGCTTGGGTCGTCTGAGCGATGGAGTGTTTGGCAGATTTCCCTACTGTAAAGTTCCTGTTTTCCTCCTTTCTGTTTTGTGTTTCTTACAAGGAAGTCACTATGCATAGTCCACATTTTAGGCATGAGAGTTGTACACCACCTCCTTGAGAGCTGATATATGAACTTCTTATATATGGGACAGTTGTCTGTTTCTCCCATTTATTACTGAGTTTAGTAACTTACTCGTGTCAGTACAAATTGGTGGATTATTATTGATATGAGGGACACTAGTATAATAGTATCCCATTTATTTTATTGCATAAATATTCCATATTTGGCCATTTAAACAAATTTTAGGTTAGGCTTCTGTGTCATTTTGTGATACTTTTATTTTTTAAATTTTTTATTAACTTTATTGTACATTTTAGGTATACATTATGATCACATTCATCATTGAGAATTTGTACCTGTACATGATATATCTTAGTTTTGTTTTGTTTTTACCATTCCCCTTCCCTCCCTTCCAGCCCTCCCTATTTACAAAAGCCGTGTTTCCATTTTTTCCTTCTTTTCTCACATTTTTTTCTTTCTCTTCTTTCTTATATCCCACTCCCTCTATTTTCCCTTCCCCTTTGAATCTTTGCTTCCCATTTCACATTATCTGTTATACATTTTGGTGCTCATTTACACTTTCATTTTCTCACACCAGAGAGATAATTTGATATCTACACATGGCCACCCTATTTATTTCACTTGAGTATGGTCTCAATAAGCATCCATTTAGCTATAAATGTCTCTAGTTTATCATTATTTATGGCTGAGTAGTACTCTACCTCACTCTAGAAAGAACAGCTGCTATCAAGAAATCAACAAAGAACAAATGCTAGCAGGGTTGTAGAGAAAAAGGAGCCCTTCTCCACTCTTGGTGGGAGTGTAGACTGGTGCAACCACTGTGGAAATCAGTATGGAGATACCTCACAAAACTAGGATTAGAGGTCCATTTGACCCAGCTATTCCCTGCTGGATATCTTCCCAAAAGAATTAAAAGCATCATACCACAATGATATATGTGCACTCATGTTTATAACAGCACAGTTTGTAATAGGTTAATCTTGGAAACGGGCCAAATGTCCATCAACTGATGACTGGATAAAGATTTTTTTATATATAGTAATGTGATACTTTTATTTTTGTAGATATTTTCAAGCATTTCCTTACTGGAACTACTAGATGTTCCATGTTAATTTTGTATATTTATTGACTGACCCAGTTCTAGAACTGATTATTTCTCCAGTTCCAACTGTCTAATTTATTTCTATTATATTGGAGAAGTAAATTTGAAACCAATTTCCAAACCTAACTATGGTTGTTACTTTTTGATGTCCTTGCTCCTAGGTCTGCTCTAATAATCTACTAATCTGTGTATATACACATACATTTACATATTTTATATGTATTCATCTGTGTCTCCATTAAGGCAATTATGAGTATGTGTTGTCTTCAACTTAAATCCATGACCACATGTATTTTTCTTTGCCTCATTTCTGCTTACTTGTAACCTCCCACTCTTAACTCTAAGTAATGTGGTTTCTACTATCTGCCATTTCATTAGTTGATTCCTTATTTTTCAGAATATATTAACAATGTTTTGAGAATTCTTGATGCCATCTATGAAGGAAAAATGCTATAAACTTGAGTACAGTGCTTATGTAGAGTTTATTTTGTTTTCACTTTTGAGATTGTATTCATTTCTTAAGTTTGGTGGCTGACCACCGTTTTCCCTCACCCTCTTCAGTGAGGGCATTCAATGTATTTTAAATATAATTACATTTCTCTTTTTTATTCTTTTGGTATATTTTGCGTGCAATATGCTGAAATATTGCTTGAGGTTACCTTAAAGTTTACAGACGAAGCTTGACACAACTGACCTCTTAACGATATTGTCTTTAATTTCATGAACATGGAGTGTGCCCACATTTATTTCAGTCTCTGATGTATTAAATTAGTATTTAATTGTTTCCTGCATATAGATTTTACAAATATTGTTAGTTTTATATCTAAGAATTTCTTGGATGCCATTTAAATTACATTTTAAGTTTCATATTCTAATTGATCATTGTTGGAATGTAGAAATCCAGTTACCTTTTAGACATTAACATTGTGATTTACAACCTTTCTCGAATTGCTCATCACATCCAAGATTTTTATTTTAGAATTGGTGTATTTTGTATATAAAATA
>NW_004624827.1:9523877-9545344 GCF_000247695.1 Heterocephalus glaber | reverse complement strand
ATTTACACATAGGTATTTGTATATTTATATATATTTTTTCTCTTATTGTGCTGTGTAGTACTTCCAATACTTTGTTAATAGCAGTTTTGAGGAAATAATTCCTTGTTATGTTCCCAATGTTAAGACAAAGTTTCACCTTCTTAGTATGAAAAGTGTTAGATGTAGGATGTTCATGACAAGTTGAGAAATCTTCCAAGTTTTCTAAGAATCTTGTTAAAATAATGATGGATAGAGTTTTTAATTATGTCAGAGGATTTTCTTCATTAATTATATAATCATATAATTGTTCTTCTAACCTGTATATTTCATGTATTACATTGATGATTTATAAATTTTGGATCAGCCTTGGATATCAAAAATAAAACAAAATTCTCACTTATTCATAATGTATAATTGTTTTTATCCATAGTTTAATTTGATTTGCTAACATTTTGTTGAGCATTCTTGCATCTATGTGTATGTATTGATTTTCTTTCTTGCAATGCCTTTAGTTTTGGTGTTGTATGATACAGGCATCATAGAATGAGTTAAGATGCATTCCCTCTGCTATTTTCTTCTTGAAAAAAACCCTGGAGAATTGATACAATTTCCTCCTTAAATGTTTGGTAAAATTTACCAGTGAATCAATCTGGCCATGGTGATTTTTAAAATAAATTTATTAATTCTTGATTCACTTCTATAATAGATACATGATGTTCAACTTATCTACATCTCCTTGGCTAAATTTTCCAAGTTTGTGTTTTTTAAAGAATTCATCTAGTTCATCTAAATAATCAAAGCATTAGAGTCAGAATTTCCTATAATATCTTTATTGTTCTTTCTTGGCCCTCTTCTTTTTCCTTTCTGATACTCTTACTTTATAATTTATTTTTTCTTGATTATCTGGTCAAAGATGTATCATTCGCATCATTTTCATTTATTCATATATGAGTGCAATGATTTAACTCTATCATTTACTGTTACAATTTCATTAAGATTTGCTCTCATTTTTGTTATTTTTCATTTTTTGCTTGGTCTAGGCTGAATTTGTTCTTTTTTTAAGTTCATTATGTAAGGACTTATATTAATAGTTTTAGATCTTTCTTTTCTCAAATAATATTTAGTGCTAGAAACTCCCCCAAAGAAATCTTTTAACTGCATGCCACAAATTGTAATAAGTTGTATTTTCATTTACCTTTACTTTAAAATTTTTAAAGTTTCTCTAGAGAAATTTGACTCACATATGATTTAGAAATATATTTGAATAAATATTTGAAGTATTAATTTCTAGTTAACTATATTGTGTTGAGAAAATTTTCTGTATGGTTTCAACATTTTAAATTGTTCATATGTGCTTCATGGTCCAGAATATGTTCCATGTCAGTTTGAGAAGAGACTATATTCTGCTCTTGTCAGTATTTATCATATAATTTTAAGAAGTAATTTCCAGTTGCAGATGAAGTGTGACTTTCTGTTATACTTTATTCAACCTTGTGAAAAACAGAGGAGCACTGACTGACAAAATTATGATAGACTGGATTGGTAGAATAAAGGAAAATTAGATACTACAAGTCTGAATGTCTTTCATGTCTCAAAAGAAAGTCACATTTTTTCCGTTATTTTTTTCTAAGAAATGAGCATATGTATGTGAGATATATTTAACTCTCTCTCTCTCTTTCTATATATATATATATATATATATATATATCTTATTTCAATCTCTTTTGGAGAGGTCTCTCACCAACTTTTCTCAGTATCCAGAAGGAAAAATCATGATTTTTATTAACTCCACTAACATTTTTGAGCAAAGGTTCTTTGATGGAGAAATTCTAATTCATATATCTGTATATGTGTAATGATGAAAAGCATTTTGATATTGTATGCTCATCAGACACTATTTTAGGCTTTGTTAAGAATGCCTGTTAGGCCAGATCTCTCAGTTTTTAAAAATTAAATTGGCTGCTGGAGAAGAAGGAAGTTTTGAACTATGTACAGTGTACTACTCATTATTAGTCCATTAGAGTATTAGCCACTGACTAATTCAAGAGTTTTGAGGTGTGTCAGCATGATATATAAACAGATAAGAACTAAGAAAAGAACTCTATTATAAACATTGTCTCATATTAGTTTTGAATCTTTTTGCTTTTCTTCTTGGAACCATAAAGTTCAACCAAGACAACTAAAATATACAGTCACACAAGTAATATCTTCAGTAAAACTACATGTCAAAAATATCTCCTGGTCCTCATCTTTTGAATCATTAATATAAATTATATTATTAAGTTTGCCAAAAATGAACCATCCTTAAATACCTGTTATAAACCCCAATTACTCACTTGAAATTATTTTAATGAGTACCTTGATTATATTTTCCAATCAAAGAGTTCATTAAAAGACAAGTAATCCTTCTTAAGTTTTGGTTTCAGAGTTACAACCAAATGATGCAAAGAATTAGGAAATGTTTATTCTGTTTTAAAATCCTGAAATATTTATATCATTAGAATAGTCCAGTTTTTAAACCTTTGGTAGAAATGATGGCATATTAAGGAGTAGATACTTGAAAATGTCCTCTGTTTGTCCTATGAAATTGTCTGTTTGATTTTCAGTCTCTCCTGAAATTAAAATTGTAAATTGGCTTTGACAGACTATGAATATAAAAATAACAATTGCCTGGCTATGGGTAAATTGTAAGTTCACCCTAAAGAGAGACTGTGAGAAAATAAAGAGTAACAAACTTTTGAAGACTAAATGTGAAAGCCAAAACACTTGTTGGCAAAGTAGCTTCCTCCTGTAGTGGATCAAATGCAGTTTAGGAGGAGGCTCAGGATTTGTTATTTGAGTTACAGAGCTCTAAATGTTTAAACACTCATCCACATCAGGTCTGCTGATGAAATCAAAATAGTCCTGGTTGCAAAAATCTGAGAGTTTTCCAGGTAGCCTACCTCTATGTACTAAGTCTTTATTCATTATGTGAAATGATGCCACAAAGCCACTCTTCCACGAGACAGTGGATCTTCCACTCAGGAACTGTCTATATTTTCTCTCCTGATAATTTGTCTGATAACTAGGATTAAATATACCTGAGTCTGGCTGGACTTAAGGAAGGAGAGAGATTATATCCCAAAGTCACTGGAAAAATTATGTTGCATGTACTGAGAGGAACCATGAGATTGGATTTTTTTTTTTTTTTTTTGGTACCGGTGATCAAACTCGGGACCTTGCGCTTGCAAGGCAGGCACCAGAACCACTGAGCTAAATCCCCGGCCCCATGAGATTGGATTTTAATGTTATGTGAGCAAAGCACTTTGAAGATAAGAATAGAAGACTGAACAAAGTAGCCCTCAAGGTCTTTCAAGAAGTCTAAAGAAAGCAATGGCCCATGATGAGTGAAGTAAAAATGCTTGAATTTTTCTAATAGGTGATAGAGAAAATGACAAAACGTCTTAAAAATGTGATCATGCTACAGTGAATATATTATGTGAGATGAAAGACCTACTAGAGAATTATGTTAGTGCCCTGAAAATGGTACAAATTATCAAGGTTTGAGGGTTAGATCTTCCCAGAGTTACAAAAAGGCATAACAGAAGATATATCTCCTAGTACAAAATAATGGGACAACCAAAAAGGGTATCATTAAACATCTGCAACTAAAAAGCATATCAAGAGCATCCATGAAATTATTACCATCTTAAAGAGCCACCCTTTGCTTTGAAGATGTAACAACAAAAATACTTAAACTAATTTCTCTGAAGCTGATTTGGTAACAAGTATAAATATGAAATTTTACTTTATATTAAAATAAAGTCCAAGGAATCAACTTACTTCACAACACTTTAAGTCCTCTTTAAATTATTAGTTTGGGTAGAAACTTTTAAGAATTTGTTATCCATTGCTGTATAACTAAGGACAAAAATATTAGTGAAGCTTTTTTCTGAGGCATTAAATTGGTTGAGATATTAAGAGGTGCTTCATACACAGTATGTATCAGACAGCCCATTGCTTAAATTCAAGGAGGGAAAGAACCATAGGATATGCTGCTAATGGCCCTCAAAAATATATCATCCTTGAAGATCATGAAAACCCAGGATACAACGCTGGTTTCTAAAAGCATGAAAACAATGACTTTGAAAATGTTTTATTTTTCTTTGAAATCAATGACATCTCAAGAAAGAATAACTTTTCTAATTTTAGACCTATTTAAAAATACAATTCTACCAAAGCTGTTTCAAAAACTATGTCATGACTAGATCTAATAGACAGAGTCTTTACTCAGAAGTCTACTTACAGTGATATTTAGTATTCAGAAGAGATGACTTACAGAATGTGGGCCAGGGTTAGGATTCAACATGCTAGCAAAACATGCAGGCATTAGAGGCTGTAAACTGGTATTTGGCCAAGGCGAAAGGAAAAGAACTTAAAGCTGTTTTTCCACCCTGTGGCTGCTCTTGGAAACTTCTCTGGTCAAATGTAAATGAAAATAAAAAGATAGAAGGGTCAGATGATGCAAGACAGTATCATCAATCTCCTGAGGCAAAGAGAAATGTAAAGAAGAGAAAATAATGAGCCTCGAGGTCCAGGCAGACAATAACCAGTGGACTGTTGATTTCAACAATATTGTTGACTTGGCTGCTCTGGGTGACCCAGAGCTGAGGGTGATGTTGAATAGCTGTCAAATGTGTTTGACCTATTTACAGTTTCTCGCTGTTTTTCAAGTCTACATTCATCTAAAACTGTAATGAGATATGATTTATACCTATTATATCGGTAAAATTTTTTAAGTTCTATGTTACTTGGCTTGGTGTGTATGTGGCCCCCAGGAATTCTCCTGTACTGTTAGTGAAAGTGAAAATTTGATTACATGGAAGAAGCTGGGAGAAATTTTATCCACCATAGCATCCACTTCCAGTCCTACTGGGGTCAACAGAACTGGACAGCCTGTCTAACTAGAAAGAATCAGTCAGCACCCATGACAAGGCTTGCTCGCTCAGGGAACTGTGATGTATGAGCTCTGCCCTTGACATCTGAGAGAGGCAAGCCCTCTTCTTTACAGCAAGTTCCATAGTTGTGATCTCTCTGCACTGGAGCCGAAGAAACCACAACTTGCACTCTCATGCGAAGGCTAGAAATAAATCACATCCACAGATAGGTCCTCCTGGCACTAGTTTGTTCAAGCAACTGAAACTTTACAGGAGAAATTTAGAGAGTTCTAAACATTTGCATGGTCCACATCAGGGCAGAACATAAGTATCATTTAATAAGATAATTCGAGGTGAAAAGAGTTCAGTGAGTCATTGCTCATGTTTCTTTGTATTATTTAAACAATTTAAATTGATATCATTTGCAAACAAATAAAACTAGAAATATAATAAACACCACTTGTTCTTAGAACAATGTAAAATTTTCACAATAAATCAGCTACTTTTCTTGAACTTGGGAGATTTCTAGAAAGAAAAAGTTATGAATATCAGTTTGTAAGTCCATTGACTTATTTTTAGAGAGAGAAGTAATGTATAAACCATTATTTTCATTTTATGTAAAATATAGAGTGATTCATAATTAGTATGTACATGATATTACTAATGAGAATCAAAATGTTAATATCTCAACTTATAATTTCATATTATAACAAATATGATAAGCTCATTTGTATGAGTTAACTGATAGAAGACTCTCAAACCAATACAAGACTCTCAAACACACTAAATCTTAAAATACTTAGTATATAAATTGATCTTTATCACTGATCTATTAAAATTTCACTTTTTCATAGATAGTAATTTTTAAACATATAGTAAAATGGATATTCTTAATGAATAGTCTTTTTCTCAGATATCAAGCATATAAAGCTGAGAATAGCTGTGCATAAATGAGTGCCTGTCCACATATTAAATTACTTAGTCAATTATAATAAGTTAGGAATAGTTTTAATTCAGCAGCTATACCCTGTGTAAAATGCTAATTTTCATAAATTACAATTCACTAGTTTGTTTTTAAACTATTACACCTTAATAGTTTTAATTGATTATATATGGCTTTCAAGGAAATTAACAGTCTGTATGCTGATTAAAGCAGTGATATTTAAATGAATATGAGAACAAAACTAATCTGAATTATTTAAAAAATGCTAGTTCTTAAAACCTCAGTTGCCTGTAAACTAGCACAAACAATCAACAAGTGGGATCTCTTTTTACTAAAAACCATCTGCACAGCAGGAGAAACCACCAGCAATGTGAAGAGACAATCCACAATGTGGGAAAAATTTTCACCAGACCTTTCACAAAGGTCTACTATCTCGAATCCATAAAGAACTTAAAAAAATCAGACTTCCCAAATTTAAAGACACAATCCAAAAATGGGCATCTGAAATGAACAGACATTTCTCACACAAAGAAGTAGAAATGGCAAATAAACATATGAAAAAATGTTCAACATCACTGGTTATTCAAGCAATACAAATGAAAACAATGCTGAGATTCCACCTCACTCCAAAAAGAAAGGCTGCTATCATGAAATCAACCAATAACAAAATGCTGGTGGGGCTGTGGGGAAAGAGGGCACACTGTTCCACTGCTGGTGGGAGTGTAGACTGGTGCAACCACTGTGGAAATCAGTATGGAGACACCTCAAAAAACTAGGACTGGAAGTCCCGTTTGACCCAGCTATTCCCCTGCTGGGTATCTTCCCCAAAGAATTAAAAGAATCATACCACAGTGATATATGTGCACCTATGTTCATAGCAGCACAGTTTGTAATAGGTAAAACTTGGAAACAGCCCAAATCCCCATCAACTGGAGACTGGATAAAGAAAATGTGGGATTTTTTAATAAAATGGAATACTACTCAGCCATAAAAAATGAGAAATTAGAGACATTTGTAGCTAAGTGGATGCACATTGAGGTGATATTCTTAAGTGAAATAAATAGGACACACATGTATAAATACCAAATAGTTTCTCTGGTGTGAGAAACTGAAAGTGTAAATAAGGACTAAAAGGTATAATAGATAATGTGAAATAGGAAGAAAAGGGGCAAAGGAGAGGGGAAGTGGGAGGGGTAGGGGAAAGGATAGAAGGGAATGGAATTAATATGAGAAAATGAAAAAAAAGGAAACAAAGTCTTTGTAAATAGAGAGGGATGGAGGGATTGAAAGGAGGGCAGGGGAAAGAGGGAAAAATAAGAATGAAGAGACTATTTAAATGTGCAAATTTCCAATGATGAATGTCATTGTGTTGTACACCTAAAGTGTACCAATAAAAGGATATACAAAAAATATATAAAAATAAAAAAAATAAAAAATGCTAGTTCTTACATTTTTTCTTACATTTTTTCATTTTGGAAATTCTGACTTTGGCATACTTGGAAAAATCTGCATTTTATGGAATGATTTATGCCATTCTAATGGAGGGCACCCACAAAAGTAAAGTTACATGGATGGAAATAATGCAATTTTTTCCCTATTACTTCACAAGTATAAGCAATTTTTTAAAATATTGCTATAGTTTCAATCTGAAATATTCCCCAAACCCCCATGTAGTGAAGGCTCCATAGACAGAGAGTTGCTTTTAGGATATGGAGAAAACATTAAGAGGTGAGTTCTACTGAGAGGTTTAATGCTGTTGGAGGCATACCCTAGAAGAGATTCCAGTTTTGTCCTCTTTGTCTCTTGTCTTTCCCAACCATGCAGTAAACAGTTTTGCTCCACCCTGCGCTACCACCCTGAGATGCTACCACACACTCAAAGCAATGGATTACCCAATCGTGGTGAGAATTCACAAACGTGTGAACCAAAATAAGGCTCTCTTTTTGTATGTTGATTTTTTGTTATAGTAATGGAAACATGTCCAATACACATATGAATACATAAGCATATATTTGTATAAGTTTATAGACATATTTATACCTCATTCTTATCCCTTTTAACACTTTATGAAAGTCAATTCTCAAGTACATCTAATAAAAGTTTTTAAAAACTTTGACATTTTCAGTAGAACATAGGTAGCCTTCAAATTTTGCCCTATATTTCTACTTACATTAAGTGTAAAAGAAGCAGGTCAGATTTTCTATTCTGTTTTATGGCTCCATGAGAAGACTTTGTCCTACTGTGCACAGTAGGAGGGATCTGAATATGAACATAGTGAGCTTACTACTGCAAGTCATCAGATGCACATCAAGAAATCTGGCAGATACCACTAAAAGGTAACATTCACCAATCACCACTGGCTGCCTCTGTTCTGAATATGAGCAAGGTCACATGCTGCTATTAAGTCCAATGACACAGATCAGCATTTGCTAATTCATAGAAGTCACATTGGAAAGTTTTGGACACACAGATTACTAGTTTTCCTCACTCTAATTTTCTAATTAAATGTATTAAGGATAGAACTTAATTACATCTCTTTTAAAATTTGCCCAACTGATTGTGATGTGAATATGGAGAATTATAGGTCTTTTATCTTAGTACAATTTCATATTATGTTTATGAATCACTCTATTAAGTGAATAGCTGATAAGTAATACTGGAATGAAACAGGCCAGAGATATACATATTTAGAAATTATTGTCATGTAAATGAAATATGTGATAACCTTTTAAGTGAAAAACTAATTGAAGTGCTGTACTCTTTCCTTGAAATGTTTCAGATTTGGTGTGCATGGTTACTAACAGTTTATGAAATCCAGTTCACAGACATTAAGGGCATCTAAACCTGCTTATCTACAATTTAAAGGTCATTGATTTTAGCTTAAAGATACTAAAATTAGCCAAATTGCATGAATATGATCCCATCTGACAATCCTCTGTAGATCTTAATTTTCATACTTAGGTGTTTGAGGATCTTTAGGGGAAGGAGCATAAGATTATAATAGATATTCTGGGGCTGGGGATTTAGCTCAGTGGTTCCGGTGCCTACCTCGCAAGCTCAAGGTCCCGAGTTCGATTCCTGGTACCAAAAAAAAAAAAAAAAGATATTCTGTAGAGTAGCTGTTCTGTGCTTCCCTAATCAAAAACACATCAATATATTGGGTATAGGGTATGACTGAAAAGGCATCTAATGAAGACTCAGATATGGATATTTGGTAATCCTGCTTTTGCCCACAGGTCCCTCTATGCAGAGCTGAACTTCTTTAGTGTATAATTCTAATACTACTCCAATTTTTGCAGCAGAGTTGACATGATTTTTTTCACACTAACATGTAAAATTGTTATATATCTACCATATATGATATGACATATATTTTAGCATAATGTTCTCTGAGTTCATATATTTTGTCACAAATGGAAGAACTTCCCTCTAATTTCATGGATATAGATCCAAATTTTTAAAATAGATGCTACCAGTTACCAAATTGTCAACATAGAAATACCTAAGCTAAATAACCATAGTTAAATAATTATTATAAAGCTTATATAGCCATATGATAAGTGCAATAAATCTAGTCACCGTGTCCTTAATAAATAAATAGAATAAGATAGTAGGCTTTTTCAAATTGAAAGGATAGGTACTAACTTTAGTATAGTTTGCCAGTATGGTCAGTAAGGTTTGCAAGTGGTATTTGTAGGTATTTGTATAAATTGTACAAAGCATGAAATTTTCATAATCATTAAAAAGATTCTGTATCCCCTTGAAAGTAATTATGAATTCCGTGTGCAACATTATACATTGCTGAGAAATACAACTAAGTAGGGAGTATGAATTTACTAAAAGCTCAATAATTTTTTAACAACTACATATGTATGCATTGACAATCCATTATGTAATATATAGGAGGTAAATTCAATTTAATCTAATAAAATTTATTGAGATTTGAATGTGCTGATCTAATTAATGTTCCTTGGAGAATAGAGAAAGGCTTATTTTTCTTCCTCAGTAAATACATAGTCTTATTTTTCAGATAAGCTCAAATAAAAGCAATTTTTTGGCTCTTGCTAGATATTATATAAGCTCATTAACAGAATACTAAACATAAAAGTGAGTAGCAAACAATATAATCCAAATGCTTTAGTTTGCAGCCCAGAAAAGTGAAAGCTATTTTATAATAAACTAGAAATTAGCCCCATTAGTATCATATCATTGCTATCATTTCCAAGAAACATAGACATTTAATGAATATACATTATCATGAATATTAATTTCCTATTATGAATGTCAGACCCGCACAACAGTTGGCTTTGTCATTTTGTAAACTTCCATGATATGACAGAATATTGGTCTCTAAAGAGTATTATTGATAGACTCAAACCTTTTCAACAATGTCTCTTTAAACACAATGTTTTTATGAAGAAACACATGTAAAACACTATGAGAAATGTATAAATTTATACAGTTTTTAAAATAGTACAAAGGAAATAAGACTGTTACAAGTATATATGTATATAACTTTCTATTTTCATCCTCACAAATTTATTAATACTCAAATTTATACACAATAGCATATTGTACACTAAATGACAATTCTATAATTAAATATCTAAAGTCATTTTGAAAGTTTCCTTAATCTCTTAACATGTTTCCATTTTTATATTGAAATTTATAAGCAGTATTCAAAATGGTACACAGCTCAACATTAGCAATTAAAAATTTAGAAACATTTTAAAATCTTAAGATAGATGTCCTATTTTTGTATAATGCACATGTTTCTCAAGTAAGCTCCAAAAACATGATTAGGGAAAAAGAAGGGAGGGAGACCTGGGGCATTTGTTGTATGTGTTCTTGGCTTGGTGAATAAAGAAATACAAATCTGAAAATGAATGGAATCTACTTATATATTATTTTCTGAGGAAACAAAGCCAACTGTGTCTCTTTCCCCAATAGCAAGATATTTCCAATTTATACTTTTATGTATATCTCAACAAGCATCAACAATTTTCAACTTAAAGCCATGCTCAGTGTATATTTCTAAACATGGCAAGTTTGGTAGTAGTCACTTTAGAGCCAGGCATATACATTTAAGTATCTATAGAAAAGAGAAATAGCAAAAACAGCAATATCTCAAAAGCATTAATTATTTTTTATCTAAAGATCAGGACTAATGTAAGAGATTAACTATAAAAATGTAGGACAAGAGATAGAAAATTCTAAATAAGTAAAATTCATTAGAATACTTAAAGAACATTATACTACTATACAATAGACTCATGTAAGAATTCTTTGCTATTAAGAAAAGTGTTAGAGGCTGGGCATTTAGCTCACTGGTTTTGCTGCCTGCTGTGCAAGCTCAAGGACCCAAGTTCGATGATCCCCAGTACTAAAAAAAAAAAAGAAAAGAAAAGTGGTAATTATTTTGACCATTAATTATGATGTGTCATTTTGAATGGATTAAGAAATGCTTTTTTTATCTCTGATCATATAAATGGCTATTGTGTCATCTTATTGCTCTTATACTATAAGCCTACCTAATAAATCTACTTGCACAATTATACACATATTTTAGATTGAGTCTATGCCCCTAGAACACCCTAACACAATTATGAAATTACTACTGGTATGTCAAATTTACTGCCAATGTTGGTTGTGTGCTTACATCATAAAGCCACTATTCTAAGTACTAATATTTTTTTAAAAAATCATGAATCTGCCCTGAGGCTTACAGTCTAGAGTTTAGTGGAATTAATTGGTATAAATCAAATTATGAAATGATGTCAGCTTAATAACTGCTGGGAAGGCATTCCACAAACTACAAAACTATGTATGCATGGCATTGTGTGTGTGGCCGGGGTGGGCCAGAGTGGGGGTTAGGGAAAGAGTGACAGAAAGGGAGAACAGGGGCTAAGGGAAGAAGCAAGGAGGGGAGCTTTATTGCCATCATTATCATTTAATATTATCCTTCTAATCATGAAAGTACAAGGAAAATTAAGACTTGAAACTGAATAATCACAGTAAAACTGAATAATCACAGAGATAAATGTATTATTAAGTATTTTGTATAGTCGTACATAATACAGGTATTGTATAACCACAACGTTTTCATTTTCAAGAAAAATTCGAATAAAATACATTCATCACAAGCAGAAAAAAATTATAAAATATTGAAATGGTGGGGAAATATTGAAGAAATTTAAAAATTATGCTGCTTCTATGAAAAAAAAATCTACAATATTGTAAGCAGTTGAATAGTGTTCCCTAAGATTGATATTCACCTGAAAATTCAGAATATGATCATACTTTGGAAACACCATCTTTACAGATGAAATTAATTAAGTTGCTCTCATTGACTTAGAGAGGGACTCAAATCCAATGACTAGTGTCTTGTGTAATAACCATATGAAGGCACAAGTGGGAGAAAGCCCTTTGGCACCAGAGGTAGATTAGAATGAGGGAAATATAAGACAATTCCATGGACTCCCTGAAGCCAACAGAAAATGGAAAGAAATAAGGGAATATGATTCCCTAGATCCTTTAGATGAAACATGACCCTACCAACACTTGTGATTTTCAACTTCTGACTTTCAGCATCTAAAAAAAACAGTATGCCTGTGTTCTTTTAAGCCACTCAGTTTGTGATTCATTTATTGGAAGCTCTGGGAAAAAACAAAACAACAACAACATAAAGCACAACAATTGAAACAGAAAAATGCTCCACAATACCCAAGAGCTCATCTTTCTTGAAATACATATACTTCTGAGGTTACATGAATATTGATTATGAAATTTTGGGGAAAACTCCATCGATGTATAGGGTTTTAAATAATTTCTGTTGATGTATTTTTGATTCTATGTCATTAATTCTCAGCTTTGTATATATATTAGCCACCTTCACAGAAAAAGTGTTCACTGTCTGATAGATGCTGGTTCTATATTTCCCTCTCTATTACAATCTCTAACTCTATTCATAAAACATTTTGACTGATAGAATTATTTTAACTCAGGGCTTTTTTGGGGAAAAAGAAATAATTGCTCCTAGGGGAGCAATCTCAATTTGAAGATTTTCTGAAATAATATCCTATTAATCTAATTGGAGTATTGTTGTCAAACCAGTACCAAAAATGGAAACTTCACTCCTACTATTTGACTGTCAGGGCCAAATATGAAGTTTATTGAGCTGGAAGAGGAGCCTATAATAGATTATTTGCTTTGATTTTTATATACACATTCTTAAGGTAACCACATGTATCTTCAATAGCATTCAAGCAAATTTTAATAAATGATTAAGCACAATTCTTGCTAACTATAGCTCAAAGAAAAGCACTTTACTTATTTAAATACATTTCAAATGTAGTAGTCCTTCAAATTTAGAATGCATGTAACTCTTATTTCAGCTGTGGACATAAACAGAATTACAAAGAAAAAGTTAGCTGCTTGTGATGAGCACATATACTGTGTTTGAACTTTGCATTGACCCAAATTATTCATGAAATGGACTGAAATTCAATCAATGTTTCCAAAAAAATTATGATTCCAAGTTAAATAATTTGATCTCTTTAAAATATTTTTCTTAATTTGCTTATTTCTCTTATCTGCCTTGCATTGTCATTATTGTCTTCATTTACCATCTATTATTTCACTTAATTAAACTAGATATTAAATTTATAATAATATCTGTATTTGTTTATACTACTATAACAAGATAGCACAGACCAGGCAACTCATAAACAGCCAAATTTTATTTCTTATAATTCTGGAGACTAGGAAGTCCAGGAAGAAGGTACCAGCATGTTCAGTGTCTGGTGAGGGGCCTTTCTATTTCAAGACAGCACCTGGAGTGCAGTGTTCTCACTTGGCATAGAAAAGAAGACCAAAAAGGGGCTAAGATAATTCCCTCCAGCCTCATTATGGAAAAAGGGCTCCATAGTTTAAACTCATCCTAAAATACCTCACTTCTTAATACCATCACAATGGGGATTAAATTTAAAAATACAAATTTAGGGCCAAAAATATCCCAAACGGCACACTATAGCAATATAGAGCTAGTGAATATCAATCTTATCATCTGCTCTGACAAACACGGATTATTGTAAAGCAGTACTACATAGCATTATAGTGTGTTAATGTAATTCACAAAGGAACATGGACGTCTTCTATTTCACTAGAATAATTTCTGTTCATCCTTTATTTTTCATTGTACTAGAAAATCATAGTGAAATATTGGGCTAAGGGAAAGCATGGGACTTTGAAAAACTAATGAAAGTTTATTATGACTACTTGAAAAGAAAAGACTGGAATTTTGTGTGTCTCAAGTAGAGTTCACGCCTAAAACTGCTGATAAGTGAGACATGAGATGGGTAGAACATACGGTGCTAGGTTATGCATGGCTTTTAAGTTATTTTGTGAAATGCAGATTCATTCTCCCAAGCTAAGCTGGGCTTCTTCAAGTTTATTCAATTTTTTGTTTTCTCCCACACCCAGAAGTTTAGCATACTGGTTTTTCCGGCTACAGTTGCGCTGTGCTCGTTCTTTGCCTCAATAGCTCTAATCTCTCCTTTAGGTCTCAGGTTTCTATGAATTAGGAGGGTTTTACTGTAATATGTAACTCAAAGATGATATACAATGATCTACAGGCTATATAACATCCATTCCTTGTGTGTAGGCAAGATGCGTGAATATGGTGGAATGTTACATCATAATTAGTTTACTAATCGAGTTGGGGTTAATTCACAGGAGTACTGCTGGCTGGGACTGACCTACCTAGAGGAGCCTTTTAAAGAAGTGGAATGTTAGATGGCCTATAAGAAAGTAAACCATCACATCAAGAACTCTCTTTTGAGGATGGCAAAAGAAGCCTCAATCCTATAGTCCCAGGGAACTGAATTCTCTCACCAATTTGAACAAGCTTGGAAAAGACCCTGAGCTTCAAAACGAACTACAGCTCTTGATTTGAATCTTATGAGACCATGAGAAATGAACTCAGCCAACCTGTACCCAAACTTCCAGCAATGGAACATGAGATGATATTTTTTGTTGTTGCTTTAAGCTACAAAATATATGGCTGTTTTATAGAACAATAGGAAACTAGCAAAATCCTCAAACCCACACTGGGAGTTTTCCTTTCGACACTACCCTAGCACTCAACTCATTCTAGTGTGTTCACCACTGCTCCTTGTGGTATATCTGGCATATAGCATGTACTCAAAAAAGATATACCAACAAAATGAGAACTGGGAAGGCCTTGAAAGCTTTTATGGTTTGGAATAAATTGGCAAAGGTCTTGCACATTAAGTATAATTGCAAATACTTTGTGTATGATTTATTTCTAATGTGTTTAAGTCCCTTGCTCACCATTGGCAGACTCTCCAAGCAGCATCAGATCTTTTGGACACCTGTCTGGTACTTGTGTTTCTCTTTGCCTGCAGTTTCTCTGAAAGTACATTGTTTTCTCTCTGTTCTTTTCCCACTTAAACGTTTTCTCTATTTTCTTGTGCTTACATGAAAAGTATTTGCTTCTAAATCCCATCTGCCCTTCATTGACTCAAAAAAATAGATGATTGGTGAAACCTTCCTGTTTAGTTCTGCTTCCCATACCGGTCACCTTTAGTACTCAGTGGATAGAAGTGTTCTTAGTGCCCCTTTATTCTGGAAACATTTACACTGATACCTAGCTCTGGATTTTGGCAGGGTGAAATATCACCTGCTTGTTGCTTTCAAATTTATAATTAATTGTCTATCCAATAACCAGAAACATCCATCTTGGAAGGCATTCAACAACTAGTGAGTAAATATTTGCAATTTTGAATCTAGGTATCTATCAGATAAATTCTGGGAACACATTCTGATTCTGACCCATTCCACAGGCTAAATGCATTTCTGTTCCTCTCCTATGAACACATTTTTTGTTGTTTTCAGTTTTACAATAACAAGAGTATATTTAAAATTTGAATATTTGTGTATTATTATGGGTAGATTTCTATAATTGATTCTTTCCATTAATTGTGCTTTCCATTCACCTCAAGATTTTATATATAGTGGAAAGCATAATTTACTCCATTTTCTGTGCCTCATCGCCTTAACTCTTCTTCACTAATCATTTCCCTTCTTTTGTGATGTTTTAAACAGGTCTGGGAAGAAAACATTACATAGCAAGTAACCTCTTGGGTGAGAGCTATTACTGGTCTATAATTTCCTGAGAAGTGGTGGGTCATGAGGCCTTTTGAAGCAAGCCATTTAAAAATGCACACAAATGAGCATATGTTATTAGTGGATAAAACCCTCAGAGAGCCATTGCAGAGACTCAACTTATATTATGGCTCATTCTCTGTGATTTAATTCCAGGCAGAGCAGTTATTGGAACTAGAATTCTGAAATCTTTCCTCTTATAAATCCACTCCCCCCACCACCAAGTTAAAGACCACAATAGCACATATTTTAATTGTTACATTTAAAGAACATAGGTCCTTACACTGCAAATGTTACTTTGGTCACTAGTACACCACACATATACAACTCTTATTCCATAACTTTAAAATTGAGCTGAGAAAATGCTATTGACTAGTAAGTTTGTAGTCATCACAATCTTGTCATATGATGCATTATTCATGCTTATTTTGAGGCTAGCATAAGCAAATTTGCTTTTCTAGTTATAGAAAAGTATAGCATATACAGTTATGTTAAGTATCTACTTGATGATGAAAATTATTATGTTAATGGTTGCTATAATTAAAATACTCTACATTTTATCAAGTATGCTCTTACTTGTAGATAAGTTTACTATAAAAAATATGCCATGTTATACCAGTAGCAGCTTCATAAATTATATGTTTACCTTGTTTATTGGTTACTTCAAGAAGCTACCTGACATGACTGTCCTATAGCTATATCTTCTAAGTTGGTATAATTATATTTTATGATATTTACACAATGAGGAAATCAGCTAATACTGCATTTCTTAAAATTTAGCTATGTCATTAACCATAATTCAGAAAACATGCATAATAAAAATGTACAGATATGAACAATTATGACAAATTTTCAAATAGATTTGTCCCTGATAATATAATTTTGTCACAGAAAAATGAACATTAATCTTAGCATAAATATTTCTAGATTTACATAAATATAAAAATACAGAAGATAATTGATACATCAAAATAATGAGTATGAGCATGTAAAATCACACATTATTCAAACTTCTTAAAATATTTTCTATACGAAATATTGAATAGTTGAAATTTAAAATATATAAATAAAATGTGTTACCACAAATGAGATAGATTTTAGACATTCAGAAGTAAAGAGCTAATTTTTCCAAGATTGAAAACATTTTCTAGTTCACAGCAATTATAGTCAAAGCTAATAAAAACACTTGATTTACACTTAAGATCAACAAGCTAATTTATAAGCACAGAAGAAATCTACATTTGTGCTTTGTATGAGCCACAAGAAACCAGATCAAAATGTTCAGGGTAAAGGTCACAGATATCTTTATTTGTTCCATGACCAAGAGTGACTTGGTGGACAAAGAAGTGTTGTGTTCCTTATATAAATTCAACTCATGCCAATAATTATGTGGCTAAAAATTTATAAATTTACTTTGAAAACATTTGCATCCTTTGATTGTGCTAAAGATAGGCAAAGTGGGTGGAATTCATGATGTCCATTTTTTTCAAAATAATAGCTAAAGTCCACTGACTACATTTTCATTTTCTTTTATGCACTTAACTGATAGATGCAAAGTTGAAATAACTTTGAAGTTAATAGGTTTAGATCAGCTCAATAGGTGGCTCAAATCACTGTAGAAGAAAATTCCTAAACATAGTCTAAAGTAAAATATCCCAATTTTTGAAAATTTAATACATAAATTTTTATTTCTTTCTGAATCAAACTGGCTATGTTGTCTATGTTGTCTGTGTGGATAACGTTTTCAATTTCAATTTCAAAAAAGAACTTAGTGTGAAGGAAGAGTATTAATGTTAGTATTTTTCTGAATAGTTTGGGATTTAGAGAATGTGATTTTTCCCTTCCTAATTTATAATGGTGAAATCTCAAAGAAGCTGTCTTTTAAAAAGATTGGAAGAAATCCATGAGTACATACTGAGCTTAAGAAATTCATTAAGAACCTACTTAAAGCCCGTCTACTATGTACTAAGGATATGACTGTACATGGAAAATACTAGGTAGATAGAACAAACATCACTAGCAAAACTTCTTCAGTGTGGTGTGACAACAAATGACACACAGATTTTTAAAATATTTTGTAGTACTCTAATAAAAGTATGCATACAGTGCTAAGAAATTTAAGGTGATAATGATATACACTGAAAAATTAATACTAAATAGGCTCTGAGTCTCAAGTGTGGCAGGTATCCTAAGCGAAGCAAAAATAATGTCACACAGATGAGAAAAATATAAAAACTCTATGCGATTCAGAATTTATTCAGAATATGAAATGTAAATTGGGGATGCAAATTGTAGATTAAGACCAGTTAAGTAGGCAAAAGTTAGATTATGACAGACTCCCTAAGCCATACTAATGTGTTAGATTATTTTCTTGTGACAAAGAATTTGCAATATTGTCACATTTTGCTTTATATACTGGATCAATTTAATGATAAATACAAAAAGATCAAGGTTAACAATTATGAAGAAGCTACTGCCGTAGCCGATGCCAGAGATTATAAATATCTAAATGAAATGGTAGTAGAAATAGAGAAGATAAAGTAGTCTTTGGATATAAAATTAAACACTAATCAAAATCTAAACAATGCTTTTGCACATAATAATGAATGGAGCCTGCTAAGAAGTAATGGCTATGTGATTATTTACATATGAGATTTAACAATAAAACTAGTAATTGAGGAACAAATATTTCATCAATATTTTAGAAAATCAATCAAGTGTCCTTGGTTTACTGGATAAATTGTAAATTGTAAATGTGCATTTCATTGAAAGAGGAATATACTTTTTAAATTTGAAATGAGGTTTAACAAAAGAATATTCTCATTATCAGAATATTGGATACCTAATAAATGTCAGTTTAGAAGAGATACTTTTCAAATTGCTCACAAAAATGGCTTATTCTGCAGTCAAGACTTTACCACCCTAATAATTTAGAAATGAACGGTTTTTTCTAGCCTGTTAGGTTGGTAAAATGTTCACTTCTATTATTTTTGTCTGCCACTAATAATTCATTAGTTTGGATGTACTCGTTATGGTAAATATTTAAAATGGTCAAAATGAATAGATAGAATAAATAAGCAACAACATTGACAAGTTTTAATTCATTTGCAAAATTAATCTTTAAAGGTAGAATCTTTTCGTAAACTTGGGAAGATTATTTGATGAAATAAAGTCCATCCACAGAGATCCAAAGCTAATATCAAGCCTAATGGTTAAAAAGTGAATACTTACTACTAACATCAAGAACAAATCAAAGAAGTTAAAACTAATCCTTTTTGTCTATATCATGTTGGTAATTCTAGTCAGTGTAATAAGGCAAGAAATCGCGTACCCCTCTGCCCTGTAGCCCGCATGCCCAGCCGGAGACCACGCGGCGCGGACACCGCACCCTGCAGCATTTGAATCCACACAGCAGAGGCACCAGGGGGAACAGACAGGCCATGGTTAGGAGCCCAGCAGAAGTGAACAACAGAGAGGGTCTTTCTGACGCTCCTCAATGAAAATTGAAGCCCACTGGGAAAGTGAAGAAAAACTCTTCAATGAAAGCAAACTGGGGATCTGGGGATTTAGCTCAGTGGTTTGGGCACCTGCCTCGCAAGCACAAGGTCCCAAGTTCGATTCTCGGTACACCCCACAAAAAAGCACACTGGACCATCATGGTTGGTAAGTTGGTGGGATCAGCACCTCCCATAGAAACCCGGTCCCCAATTGGGGGAGGCTAACTGGACCTGCAGTAGAACCTTGCAGAGTTTAATCCTGCAGGAGGTAGGGACCTCAACTTGGACCTTGCAGCCAGAAAGCAGCCTGAATCTCAATAGACTACAGCTGGCTTGCTGAGACTAATCGATTTAGACCCGCACGCTGCTGCCCACATTGCCTACCAGGGAGGCCATTTTTGTTTGTTTGTGTGTGCATTTATATATATATATATATATATATACACACACACACACACATATATACACACATATGTATTTTTCTTTTCTTTTTCTCTGTCTCTATCCCTTCTGGCTCTATATTTCTCTCCCTCTTTGTTCCTGTTCCTGTCCCATTCTGAATTTTTTCTCTCTGTCCTCTCAACTGTCACTTTTATAGGAAGGCAAATATAATTTCTAGCTTCTTTATTGTTGTTCTGTACTTGTCTCTGTTCTTTTGCTCTGTCTTTTCCTCCTGGCTTCAACAGATTCCCCACAATTTGCATGGTCTTCCCATGTCCTCTAGCCTCACCTCTAACCTTTCCCTCTCCCTCTATCTCTCCACCCCTAGCTCCCCAACCTCTGCTAAATCCTTATTCCAAAGGGTAAATTTGCCATATTGAAGGGCTTGCTTGCTACAAACGTATTTTGGTCTGGCCCTAGATTTTGATCTAGGTCACACAGTTAAATGTGACAGATTAACTGCTACTACAAATTGTCATTTTCTAAACTGTGTTGTGTCAATTTATGCTGATTGTGTCAATTGGGCTAAGGTGTTGCGATTGATCTAATCAGTTGTCCTCCCAGGTATACTGAAAATGAGATTGCCTAAGAGTCATTAGACACTCAAAGCCTAAAAAGCCCAGCTATACCTGGAAGATATCTCTGAGAAGCAATCACTCCATAGGGCCTCAAAACACCAGTAATAAAGATACTCAAAATAAGAAATATTGGAATATCAGCCCAGGAATTAAAGCAAAGAAACAGCACCAACAACAGAACTAAAAATGAGAAGACACCTTGGCAAGACAAAAACACAGACTTCTAGCTCACCAAAGGCAAATTCTGTGTGAAACAAGGTGGAAAACTATGACAATAAACCACCAGGACACCCTGAACTGATAGCACAGGAAGTAACAAAACAGATGAATGAAGTTCTAGAAAAATTCAAAACAGAAATAATTTCCCAAATGACTACAGAAATGGTGAGCAGAGCAAAAGAAATGATTAGAGGTTCTGGAACAGAAACAGATAAAAAAATAGATGAACTCAGAAACATGCTGGAAGCCAACAATGCCCAGCATAAGAAAGAAATGGAAACAATGATCACCCAACATAGGAAAGACAAGGATCCATGAAACATATTCAAACACATATCCAGGAGATTAAAAATTCCACTGAAAGTATTCATACCAGATTGAGAGAATGTGAAAATAAAATATCAGACATAGAAGACAGGATTGTGGTTAGTAATCATGAAAAGGAGATTTCTTAAAAATAATAAGAGACCACGAGAAATCAAACTAGCAGATGCTAGATGATGCAAAGTAGAATAACATAACACTAATAGGAGTCCACGAAAAAGCTGGAGAAAGTACAAATGACATTAAAAAACTGTTCACAGAAGTAACAGTAGAAAATTTCCCAGACAGAGGTAGATATTTTGACATAAAGATAAATGAGGCATATAGAACTCCAAATAGCCACAATCAAAAAAAAAAAAAAAAAAAAAAAATGAAAATAGTAATA
>NW_004624827.1:9470532-9504748 GCF_000247695.1 Heterocephalus glaber | reverse complement strand
ATTATATACTTATTAGGGAAATGAAGTTAAAAGTTTTAAAAGAACAAATGTCAGCTTATGTGTGAACCAGTTAGAACTTTTGAATACTGCTAATGTGAATGTAAAATGATAAAACCATTTTGGAAAACAATATAGAAATTTCTTGTATTATTGTTACAAGCCAACAGTTCTGTTCTTAAGTTTTTTCTTAAGAGAAATGAAAACACATGTTCACAATATATTTGTACATATAGGCGGACTGTCCCTTGTCTGAAATTCTTGGGACCAGAAGTGTTTTAGATTTTGGTTTGAAATCCACTTGATCTCCAAAGAGGATAGCTACTCCTGCTTTTTGGGGGGATTCCTGTCATGTAGAGTATTGTTTTCCACCCTTTAACTTTCAGTCTATGAGTTTCTTGTTAAATTAGGTGTGTTTCTTGTATGTAGAGTATTGTTGGATCTTGCTTCTTAGAATTTTAAGGAAATACTGAGTGGTAGTTTCAACGGGGAAAGAGCTGAATCTTAACTTGGTAATGTTTGGAAGTGAACACTATAGAGTGAAAGGCGAAACTCTCGCAGGTGATTGTAACATTTAAAAGAGAAACCATAAGTCTACCTCAATTATGTGAATAAAGAAGGAAAAAAAAACAAAATAAGGATCAGACTATAAGCATTCTTTCATTGATTCTGTAAGTTTTATTTTCATTTTCCAGGCTATATCACTCTAACCAACAGTGAAGGTTAAGTTTTATAGAGGAGGAAGTTTAAATTAGTGACAATTATAATAGCTACCAAGGAAGAGATTAACATGAATAGTCAGAGGCTACCAACCTCAGAAGTTGTTACCAAAATGTGCTAATCCAGCAAGAGTGATACAGCCATAACAGTTCCATGATGATAACTGACAAATACACTTTGAGTGTCAAAGATGGAGCAGGGTTAGAGTATCCCCAGATCTGGACCTCATAACTAAAGGGAGAATCCAGAGATGGGAAGCTAAGAGAAATTGGTATGAGATATGGAGTAAGAATGTGCAATGATAGATACAGAACTAGATCTCCAGCCATTACAAAGTAAAATGTTTGAATTCAGGTCCATTCTGTCTATACAGTCATACTTAGATGGATCAGCTCCACTCTATAAGCTTTAAAAATATTCTATCTATCTGGATAAAAAAAATGATCCATTTGATGAGGAGGAAAACTCCTGTTAGGCATAGTGACTTAGTTATTCCAGATGTCAGGATAATGCAGGAGATGCATTAAAGAAAATGTTGCTATCAGATGGGACATGTGTTCTTTCATTTAAGTAATTTTTAATGTATACCAAATTTGACACAATCTACATATTTTTGTCATAGCGAGCCATCAATAAATATTGGGGTTTAATAAAAATGCTGACACAATAAATGTAATTTTGCATCACTTCATCATTTAGCATTTTAATACTCAGTATTATAATGAGAAGTGAAATAGTAACACTAAATGAACATCATACTTTTCAAATTGGTATCTTTAAATTTTTATGGATTGAACAGTAAAACCATGTCTGTTTAGAAAGACATCCACTTAGAAACAGCACTGCTTTCAGCCATTTTAAAATAAAGTACATGGGAGAAATAGCAGAAAATTAATGAGAAAATAAAATATCTAACTCATAGGAAACATTACACATATCCCAGTGGAGACTCCAGTAGTACTCCCTATATCTTTCTACAGTTAGCTGAAAACATTTAATACAATTTTAGGATTTTAGAAAATTATGCTTCAGGAAATCTTTGTCTTATCAGCATTCATTTATGTATCTCACACATGTTTTTTAAATCTTTTCATCCACTAAAGGCTAAAAGACAAAGAGAAAATACTTTAGAAAAATTCCTGCAATAGTTTTATGTTTATTTACTTCTATGACTTTGGAACTATGTATGAGTTTGTCATAAATCTTTAAAATTCACAGTAGTTAAGTCTGATCTACTTAATAATTCTGGTTTAAAAATGTTATTATGTTATCATGTTAGCATGATAAATCAAAGAATCTCATCATAGTATCTATCAATTACTCAATGCATTGATAAATTAGTGCCTAGTTCAGATGTAGAGTAATCTGGAACTTAAGCAGTGGGAAAATGATGGGTGTGTGCTATAGCATCACTGAGAAGAATCTTGTACATTTCTCCTCTACTTTTTACTAAATACACATTATCCTTGCTATACTAATGAACAACTTTTTCTACATTAAGGAATTTGATAGTGAAGATAAATATATTTATGTGAATGTTTAAAAGTTAATTACATGTCAATATTATTTTGCCACATATATTTGTGATGTTTTTCAATTGTCTCAGATTTTTCAAAACTCTATTTTGTGGGAGTGAAGGTGATTAATGAGAGGTAGAAAATGTCACTTTCACAAGTTAGGAAAATGTCACCAAGAGTCACTTACTTGATGACACATTTCTTTAGAGCAATACATTTGCCAAGTTCTTCACTCATATGCACTGTTAATCCCTTCCTAATCCATTTATTATCATCCCAATAGATGGGTTCATATATTTAATTAAATTTCTCAGTGAAGTCAGAAATAATTTTAAAAGATTCTGACTTTAATCAGAGAGTTAGAGTAACTTTCAATTCAAAGCAAGCCAAAGTGAATTATAAAATAAGTAGGAATTGTTTTCACTTGGACTATATTGAGCTCATTTTTAAATCATTGAGATAATTTTGAGATTGGAAAAGATCTCCTTTTCTATGGTACCAATTTCCCCTTAGAAATTTCAGTTCTTCACACAAATAAAGGGGCAGGGTGTTCCAGTCTCTCTAATGCCTTGAACATGTCCATTGGTCCATGCCTTACTGGTCTATTTATTTCTGCTGTGATTTTTGGCTAAGTACTGAAAGGAAAACTTACATTTAGCTGGGTGATATCAAAAATGTGTCATCAGATTTGAAAAAAACTGTATTACTAATTTTTTATCTGTCACTTTAAGGTAGTATAGTGAATAAGTCTTCTGAAATTCCAAACAAGAAAATTTGAAATTATCATATCACTATTATAATCTGAAATGTAGTAAGCAGTGAGTAAATGTTTGAAATTAATGTTATCATTCTTTGTTCGCTAGAAATAAAACTTTGCTAAACAAAAGCAAACTTTTTGCAGTATCATTATGAAAATAATCAACTTTATGTTTCAAGAACAGAGTGGAACAAAGCACTCAGTGGCTCCTAGGAGGTGACTGCAGGTGGCACCAACTACCCTGAAGCTTCATGAAGGGGAGATTTCACACAAACAGAACTCAGACCAGATGGTGGGTGGACCACAACCAAAATTCTAATGTCATGGTTCCACATGTAATACAATAAAACAACAGGAGCATTTCTCCAAGCAAGAAGACAGATTATTCTACTTCTGCAGATATTTTAACATTATTCATTAAAAGTTATAAGTTTAATTTTATTAATTGTGTATCAATTTGAAACATGAAAATTTTCTTGAAGCTATTAATAATGAAACCATCTGACTTAAGTCTAAAAGATGATCCTACAGTTTATTATACAGACTGGTGAGGATGAAAAGAACTTGTAGTATACTACCTATTTTGGGATACAATGGATCCTGATATGCTATTGACAATGATATACATTAACATAATACTAAAACATTAAGTACATTAAATACTCTTATATCACTCTTCTGTCTCACTCCAAAGAGACTATCTGACTAGTATGTTTCTATACAAAGGTAATTACATATGTACAAGTCACATCATTGCACTTTTTACTACACCAAATATTTAGATAAGACAAAAATGTCTATTAAGAAAAACTGTTATGAAATGTATGCCTAAAAGGGTAAAATAATTATAGAAGACTCATTTTATATCCACTGCTATGGAAAATCTCCAAACATTTTAATTGAATAAAGAAATTTACTGAAGATAATATGTATTATGCTATGAATTTGTTATAAAGAAAAACTAAACACACAGATATATAAATGTTCTTATTGAGTATGTATGCATGTATATGTAAATATACATTACACACACATATATTTACAATGAAAAACACAATAAATCATCAATGGTGATTATTTTGCTTTAGAATCTAAACATTTGGAAAAAAGGAGATAGAAAAACTGAATTTTATGCAATGTCATTGTTAGATATTAAAATAACTACTAGTACAAAGAAAAATAGTTGGTATTAATATAAATCACAGAGAAAAAATTATAAAAATTTTTCATATCGTATATTTTCTGTCTTCCTTATTTCTTTCAACTATTATGCCCCAAGTAAAGAGAAAATGACTATTTCAGTCAAGCATTTCATGTGGGTCAGGATCTCTGGGGTTCTGCAATGTAAAAAATTTACTTCGAATTTGATTTAGGGCTTTAAAATGCTGGAAACAATGAATTTTGCACTTTCCTTAAATGTTTCCTACAAATCCTACACTAAAATCTGTAGTGAAACTTGGATAATCAATGCTTCGGGGGATTCAGTGTCCTGTTCTCATTTCTCTAAAGGAAGTTGCCAGCAGCTTGCTAACAAAGCATATGCTTCTCTGTTAGTAGTGTGCCGGAGTTTGTTTTCACATGTTTATATTTTCTTGAAAGCCTTTTTCCTGGTACATGTTTTGGGTTTAAATAACAAAAATAAGATTTAAACAATTCATGCTTGACATAGAAGCAGGAAAATGAAATTTTAAAAGTATGGTACAGAAAAATTAGTGACATTTTCTTTATGTCACTTTTTTTACCAAGGAGCAAAAAGACCGTGCTATGCTTTATTTGTTATTAACAAGCTAATTAACTCTGCATATATTTTACTTGTCCCTGAAATCAGTCATAAATTACTTAAATGTCAAAATAACTGATATTATTTTTGTTTATTTATTTTGGAGAGTGCAGGAGAGCAGATGGGAAAATTGAGGCCTAATTGGCCTCCTCAGTGAGCACTAAGAAGAAAAGGGGCATGCAAGTGTGCTGACACACTGTAGGGAAAAGTAAAACACCTGATGTCATGTTTATTGGGTCAAGTACCGTGGAAGGAGGGAGACAGATGAATCCTATGTACCCTAATTGCTTGTACCTGTGCCTGAGTGAATACAGTCACTCAAGACTATGTTGAAGGGAAACAAGAGTCTGCTGGATCTACATATTTTAACCTGCTTCTATGATTCTACTTTTCATTCTTGTCACTGTTTGGTCAGGTTTAAGCTCATAGGCTTATTCCTACAAGAGAGCAAGATAGGAATAGCTTCTTTCATTTATTCATTAAATCAAATTTAAATAGTTTAGGTTTCTCTCAAGAAGGTCTTTATTTTGTTAATATAGTATTGAATGAGTGCTAAAAGTAAAATCAGGGGTACTCAAGATTTAATTTCCTAGTCTTTGCCTATATCTATGTCTTCAAAAGTTCCACTATTTTCTCTTCCAGCAGATTTAATGTTTCTGTTTTAGTATATAGATCTTTGATCCATTTTGACTTTAGTTAGTGCCTGATGAGAGACATGAGTCTAGTTTCAGTCTTTAGCATGTGGGAAGCAAATTTTCCAAGCTCCATTTATTGAAGAGGCTACTTTTCTTCTAGTGAAGGTGTGTGGCCCCTTTCTTGAAGATAAAGTGACTGAGTGTGTTTGGAATTGTTTTTGAATCATCTAATCTGTTCCATTGGTCCTGAGGTTGTTTTTTTTCCAGTACCATGCTGTTTTATCATATCTTCTTAATCTATTCATCAGTTGATGGGGACTTGGGCTGTTTCCAAGATTTAGCTATTACGAACTGAAGTAACTTGTTGTAAGTTGAAGTAACTTGTATGTGAGATAGACTGAACCTATAGAAATTATAACTTACCTGAAATTTTACCTTTGTAAATTGCAAGAAATTCACTTTGTGATTTTAGTCTAATCTAATTTATTGCTTGCTGAAATAAAAGATTATTTTTTTAGAAAAGAAAAAGAATATAAAATCTCTACAATCTAATGCTTATAATGCCTAGGATTAAATTCAAAATCAGCACACAAAGAAACAAAATATGGTCTTTCCATAGATAATCAGTGGAGACCAACCAGAAGATGACTTACAAAATGGAACTATTAGATAAAAACATTATAGAAGGTATAATGTTTTCTTCAGTGCTATAAAACAAAATATCTTCCATATAAATAAAAATATTAGAAGTAGTAGAAAACCAGATATTATGAAATTAAGTGAATATAAATTCATTTTAGTGGAAGGTACATATCTGAGTTATTTTACAATTTACATTTTAATAGCAATTAATATATCTGGCACTTAGATGTTTGTATCTAATATTATTCTCCAAAATATAGAAACAGAGTTGCTTTATAAAAGGCTAATTTTAAGACATAGAGAAAATTTGTCAGAAAGAAAGTGTCCAGGAATTAAAAAACTCTCTGTAACAAAACATTTCAAAAAGACACAAAAGTAAACTGAAAAAGTCACCAACATCTATAGTTAGCTCAGTTAGAGCAACAAACTACATAAAGCAATATTAAATTATAACCCTGAGCTCAAGATAAATATTCATGAGTTCATAAAGACATAAAATAAAATGATCAAAACAATTGATAAATGGATGCAAAGAGACAATCTCCCAAGCACAAGATTTCTAAATTAGTTATGTAGACAAACCATTTTTGAGGAAGGGGAGCATACCTCTCCATTCCTGAGTATGGGTTGCATGTATAGTTTTCCTTCCGATGTATACAGTGTGTGGAAGAAGAAAATAAAGAATTACTTAGTTAAGTAAATAAATAAGTAAATAAATAACTTAATTTAAGTAAGTAAAATCAAAGAAATACTACCTCAACTAGGTGATTAAGGTCAACCAAAACAGTGATAAGTCAAACTGATCATACGTATTCTTGATGGGAAGTAATGAGAATAGCAGTTTTCTCCAATAGTGCAGTAATGACAAAAGCATGAAATAAAACCCAGTGGAGGAAAATTTTGCAAAATACTTAACCAGTACTCCTCAAAACCCTTAAAGTCAAACATTAAAAAAAAATTAGTTTCAGAAACTGTCACAGTCAAAAAGATGATAAGAAATGAACACTGAATATAACATGGAATCCAGGGTGGGAACCGGCCTTCTCTGAAATATCCTGTGTCTGCCCCAAGATATAGGATTGTTCTTTTTGTAAACAAGAGGCACACTTGTCATTCAGTAGTGAACATGTTATGTTTTATTATTTATTCTTATTGTTTTCCTCCAATTAAATTATTAAAGAGACATGGATGAGTTAAGCAGCTTTGTGTACTCTTGATATTTAACATTGTTCCATGCTATCAGGAAAGATCCTAGATGTTGATGATGCTGCATTCAATGTCTAGAGGTTTTAATTTTTTTTTTACTTTTAAAAAATTTTATTGGTACAATTTAGATATACATAATGATCATTTTCATCATAGGAAATTTGTACCTCTACATGTTGTATTTTGATTCCTCTTTTTTTCCCCATTCCCCTCCCCTCCCTTCAATCCCTCTTTCCCTCCTTATTTACAGAAGTATCACTTCTATTTTTTCCTTCCTTTAAAAAAATTTTTGTTTAATATAATACAAGTAGATATTAATAAAAAAATATAAAAGTCATTCTGTGAAAAAATAACTTTTCATAAAAATATTATTAGAGAATAACAATGGTAAATACACTGTGTATCATGATATTATAGAAATATATTTTCATTTGCTAATCTATCTTTCAGCTCATTTCCTAGTAATACTATACCTTTTTAAAATAAAACATTCTAATTATTAACAAAGGACCTCACACATGATATAATTTTGAACAATTTCTTCCTATTTCACAATACCTATCATTCAGTTTGGTCCTTATTTACACTTTCAGTTTCTTACACCAGAGAATAAGATATTTACACATGTGTATTCAATTTATTTCACTTAAAAGTATGTTTTCAAGGTGCATCCATTTATCTAGAAATGTCTCAAATTTGTCCTTTATGCCTGAATAGTACTCCATTACATAAAGAATACAGATCTTTTTATCCATTCATCAGTTGATGGGGATTTGGGTTGTTTCCAAGATTTAGCTATTACAAACTGAGCTGCTATAAACATGAATTTGCATATATCACTGTAGTATGATGCTTTTAATTCTTTTGAGAAGATACCCAGAAAGGGAATAGCTGTTCACAGAACCTCTAACAGTATGGTACTGTCAAAAACAAAAACCAGAACTGAAGATCAATGGAACAGATTAGAAGTTGCAGAAAGAACTTCAAACATACTAAGCCAATTTAACTTTGGCAAAGGGGCCAAACTTCTTCAATGGAAGAAAGATAGCCTCTTTAATAAATGGTGCCTTAATAAATGGTTAATATACTGGCTTTCTACATAGTAATACTAAATTTAGACCCATGAATCTCACCATGCACTAAATTAAAATCAAAGTGGATCAAAGATATAGATAGAACACTTGAAAACACAAAAGTAGGCAAAGACTTCATGAACAAAACCCAGACCACATGGGAAATACTACAAAGAATCAATTGGTACCTCATCTTATTAAAAAGCATTTGTACAGCACAATAAATCACTGACAGAGTAAAAAGACAACCCATAGAGTAGAAAAAAATTTTAGCCAGTGGTTCCTCAGACAAAGGTCTAATATCTAGAACATATAAAGAATAATATCTAGAACATATCAGCCCACTGAAATTTAAAGACCCAATCCAAAAATGGGCATCTGAGATGATTTCACACTTCTCAGATGAAGAAGTAGAAACAGCAAATAAAATATGAAAAAACATAAAAACATGAAAAAATGTTCAACATTCAAGGGATGCAAATTAAAACAACACTGTGATTCCATCTCACTCCAGAAAGAGTGACTGCTATCAAGAAATCAACCAACAACAATTGCTGGAGGGGCTATGGGAAAAACAGAACCCTTCTCCACTGCTGGTGGGAGAGCAGACTGGTACAACCACTGTGGAAATCAGTGTGGAGATTCCTCAGAAAGTTAGATTTTTTTAATTAAGGAAACATAACCCTCTTACTTTTGGGATAATAGATAAACACAATCATATTGAGAAAAAGCCTGAATTATTAAGTGTGAATAATCAGGCTACAAGATAGTTCTAAAGAAAATTAAGTGTTTTCTTTAGAAAGGTGGGTTTTATATAACAACAAAAGTTTCATATTACCTTGTCAGTATGCATCATTAATTCATAGCCTGTTTCCTTACCCTAATAGATTAAAATCTCAATTACTAGCCATCTGGAAGTAGATTCATCTCCATAAATAAACTGAAAAATCAATGCTAAGCAGTTTTAAAGAATAATTATATTACTATTTAGCAATTTATACATGAAAAAGATTACTGCCCCCAGGATTATGAGGAGAAAGAATCTACAAAGGAAAACACAATATGAATGAAATAAAAATCATCCTAAGAAATAACGAGATTTTCTTAACTTGTATGACACTCATCATTCTTTATGCCAGAATGCATCATGTTTCTAGCACTTCTGCATATATTCATGCCTACTTCTGTATGAAAGCTAAACCCAGTAATCTAAAGTAAGCTTTCTTCCTCCCCTAGACAAACTAACAAAATTAATCTGTGTTCAGTTTTTATATTGGTTTATTCTATTTCCATTCCATTTTGTTACATTATTTTAGATTCTTAGACTAGGTATCATTCCTAATTTGACATGATTCTCATTCTTTTGATTGTTCCTTAAGAGCAAGATCATTCATCTCTTCTTTACTCATATTAATAGAAACAAAATTTCTGAAACCTTGTGTGACTTGATCACAAACTTAGCTTACAGAAATGAAGAAAACATTCCTTGTTAACTATACTACCTTGCTTTTCAATCATGACAGAATACAGAAAGGTTCTTGCCTTGAGAGATCTGCAGATAGCACCTCCGCCTACAAAGATTGGTATCTTCTGAGTTGCCAGTTCTTGCCACTGCCAGCCGGTACCCAGAAAGAAAAAGTAGCAGAGATAGTATCAGAAAACTATAATTGGAGAAAATCTAGCCTATACAGATACTTCCTTAGGAAATGAGAGGGAGAGAGAGATTTAGGATGAATGTGGCCACATAAATCATTTAAATTGCTATTTTAATTTGAAGATAATAATAGATAATCACAATCATTGATTGTGCATAATGTAGTTTTCATACTTTTTAATTGTTCAGAACTATTTTTATTTGCTGAGCTTTGATTAATCTTCAGAGTGTTTAACATAAAATGAATGTCTTGTTTTTTAAAAAAGGAACAATAGTGGTAAAAACCAATATTCTTTTAAAATTCGGAGTCTCCAATTTTTAAGAACCAGAGATGAATTTGGCATGACAGAAACTTGAAACTTCTTTATATGAAAATATGAAGGAAGTTTTCTAAAGTGTTTAACTTCATTGCAGTAGCTTAAGTGCTGAAATTATCTGGCTGATTATAAAATTAATTTTTTAATGAAAGCTCAGGACTAACCAAATAATGTTTTCATTGTGTCTTTATTCATTCATCTGGTATAAAAGTAAGAATAAAAGGAACTTATTTGATTAATGACTTCCACTAATTATTTCTTGAGAACGCATGAAGACATTTTTTAATTTTATTTCACTAACAAATTAAGTTAGTGTTTATCATAAATGTCACTCATATGCAAACTATGCATAGATATTCAGGGTGATCTATATTTTAGCAGCAATAACAGAAAGCTTGCCAGTCAGTATGGGTTTAAACAAGCAATTAGTGCATAAGTTATTAAACATTTTAAATAAATGGGCTCTATCAAACCCAAATTAGGAGAGTTCAAAGAAATTTCACAGCATCTTAACTGCACAGGTGTCTAAACTCCTGAGTACTTCTGCTTTTATAAAAGATAAAATACATTAGATTTCCATGTATTATAGTCCTGTTTGCAACCTTAGTCTCTTCACAATCATTTCTGGAAACAATTACTGTAAACTCAGTCTTTTCTGTCATCCACTTTCTGATGTTTAGAGCTTCTGGGGAATTCAAGTAAATAAGGAAAGTCCAAGGGGGATCAACTTTTGAACTAGAAGATTTAAACTAGGATTCTTCAGAGCTTCCAATTAAATTAGGGTTATTTCCTCTCAGCTGAACTTGTAATATTCAAAGGAAACTTGAGTTTATTGAATGAGAGCAGCATATCAGAATCTTACAATCTCAGGTTTTATTTTTTTCTGGGTTTTTTAAAAAAAGAGCTTAATTCAAGATAGAAACTTCCTGTAATTCACAGAGTATTTTTATTTTCAAGAAATTTCTCATTTACCTGGAAATGATGATTTCCAACATGGAATCCTGATGACTAGGCTTAGAAATAGTTTATTATGTTAATTCTACTAATAGAATAATCATGTATATAATTTATAACACAAAGTGGGACAATTTGAAGGGTGTAAAAATGTGCATTTATTAACTATTGTAATTATATTATTGGTCAACAAATGTACTTAACTTTATTGGAGAAACTGAGCCAGGCATGGTGCCACATCCTCATAGTCCAGTAGTATGAGAGGAGGATTGCAAGTTCAAGGCAGCTTGAGTAACTTAGTAGCTTAAAGAGATCCTGCATCCTGTCTCAAAAACAAAAAGGGCTGGAGATGGAGATCAGTGCAACAGCCCTGGGTTTAATTTCCAATCCAGCCAAAAGAAAAAAGCATGAGATGTGTGCATTAAAAATTAAATTATTTCAACCTAACTTGGTGAAACATATCTGTAATCCCAACACTCTGGAAGGCTGAGGAAAGAGGACTGCAGATTTAAACCCAGACTGGGTAACTCAGTAACCAAGCAAGACACTGTTTCAAGATTTAAAAACATTAAATTATATCTAATAGAACTGAAATTATTTTCATACCAAAATTAAATAAATTGATTGACTAAACATTAAACCCTTCATGAAAAAAATTTAAGTACTTAGATACTGAAAGCAGTTTTGATTTTTCCTAATACCATATTGTCTGTATTTTTCTGAAGAATATATTTTAAACTGATCTTATCATTTTGAAGTCTTTTTTCATAGAAATTGCCTATCACTATTTTCAGTGTTACATGCTTTAATGCGTTGAAATGATTAACAATTTTAATAAATATTGCTCTACAGATGACTATTTTTAAATTAGAAGAAATTCCACCTTAGATGCTCAGGTATCTTAAATACACCAAACAATTTCGAAGGATATTCTCAATTTTAATCCCCATTAGAAATATGAAAATATTTCAGCCCCGATATTTTCTTTTGCTTAAAATATTTTAATGGTATGTTTTAGGAATACAATACATTTACATTTATCATTGGGTGCTTGTATCTGTACATGATGTACCTTGGTTCTTATTTTTCCCCTGTTCCCTGCGCGCCTTTCACCCCCTCCACCCTTCCCTATTTACAAAGACTTTGTTTCCATTTTTTTCTTTTTCTCATAATTTTTCCTTTCCCTTTGTTACTTTCCCATTCCCCTCCCACTTCCCCAACCCCTTTGGACCTTTTTTCCTATTTCAAATTATCAATTATTCATTTTAATCATTTTAATCCTTATTTACACTTTCAATTTCTCACGCTAGAGAAACTATTCAGGATTTACACACATGGGTTCTATTTATTTCACTAAAGAGGATGGCCTCAATATTCATCCATTTAGCTAAAAATGTCTCTAGTTTCTCATTCTTTATGGCTGAGTAGTACTCCATTTTATAAAAACACAACAACTTATTTATCCAGTTTCCAATTGATGGGCAGGCACGAGGGCTGTTTCCAAGCTTAGGTTTTAGAAACTGTGCCTCTATAAAACATGGGTGCACATATATCACTGTGATATGATTCTTTTAATTCTTTTGGGAAGATACCCAGAAGAGGAATAGTGGGTCAAATGGGACCTCTAGTAGTAGTACTTTGAAGTGTCTCCATAATGATTTCCACAGTGGTTGTACCAGTCTGCACTCCCGCCAACAGTAGAGAAGGGTTCCTTTCTCCCCACAACCATGCCAGCATTAGTTATTGGTTGATTTCTTGATAGCAGCCATTCTTTCGGGGGTGAGGTGGAATCTCAATGTTGTTTTCATCTGCATCTGTCGAATGACCAGTGATGTAGAACATTTTTTCATATGTTTATTTGCTGCTTTTACTTCTTTGTGTAAGAAATATCTGTTCATTTAAGATGCCCATTTTTGATTTGGGTCTTTATATTTGGGAGGTCTGATTTTTTTCAGTTCTTGATGTATTTTAGCTAGTAGTTCTTTGTCTGAGGTACAGCTGCTAAAAACATTTTCCCAGATTGTAGGTTGACTCTTAGCTCTGTTGGTGGTTTCTCTTGCAGTGCAGAAGCTTTTTAATAAGATGAGATCCCAGTTGTTGATTCTTTGTGCTAGTTCCTGTGCTACTGAGGTATTGCTCATAAAGTCCTTTCTTATGCCAATGTCTTCAAGAGTTCTACCTAACTTATCTTCCAGCAAGTTTAGTGTTTCTGTTTTAATATTTAAATCATTAAACCACTTCAATCTTAGTTTAGTGCATGGTGATAGATATTGGTCTAGTTTAAATCTTTGGCAGGTTGAAATCCAGTTTTTCCAACACCATTTATTGAAGAGGCTATCTTTCCTCCAGTGAGGATGGTTGGTTCCTTTGCCAAAGATGAGGTGAAAGAGTATGTCTAGAGTTGCTTCTGCAACTTCTAACCTATTCCACTGATCCTCGGGTCTGTTTCTTTGCCAGTACCATGCTGTTTGTACTACAGTATCTTTGTTGTAAAGTTTCAAGTTGGAGATTGTGATAGCCCCTGTCATGTCTCTGTTGCCTACAATACTTTTGCTATTCAAGGTCTCTTCAGGTTCCAAATGAAATTTTGGATGTTTTCTCCAGTTCTATGAAATATATTGTTGGAATTTCAATTGGCATTCCATTAAATCTATATAGCAGTTTTGGAAGTATGGCCATTTTCAGTCTATTGGTTCTTCCTACCCCGGGCCAAGGGATATCTTTGCATTTTCTTATATCCTCTTCGATCTCTTTTGTCAAAGTGCTGTAATTATCAATGTAGAGCTCTTTTGCTTCCTTTGTTAGACTGACTCCTAGATATTTCATCTTTTTGCATGCTATTGTAAAAGAAATTGTTTCCCTAATATCTCTTTCAGTGAGTCTATTATTTGTGTACAAGAAGGCTATTGTTTTATGTGCATTGACCTAGTATTCAGCTGCTATATTGACCCTGTCAATTATGTCTAGAAGTCTTTTGGTGGAGTTTTTGGGTCCTCTATGTAAAGTATCATATTGTCAGCAAATAATGACAGTTTAACTTCTTCCTTTCCTATTTTTATTCCTTTTAATTCTTTTTCTTTTCTAACTGTTGTGGCTAATGATTCCAAAATTATATTGAACAGGAGAGGTGATAGTGGGCATCCTTGTCTTGTTCCTGATTTTAGTGTGAAAGTTTTCAGGTTTTGACCATTTAGTATGATGTTGTCTGTTGGATTTTTATAGGTAGCCTTAATCAGGTTAAGGTAAAGACCTTCTATTCCAATTTACTGTAGAGATTTTCCCATTAATGGGTGCTGGATTTTGTTGCATGCTTTTTCTGCATCAATTGAGATGATCATATATATCGTTTTTGTCCTTGGCATTGCTAATGTAGTGTGTTACATTTATTGATTTATGTATATTGAACCATCCTTACATCTTAGGGATAAATCTGACTTGGTCAGGGTGTATGATCTTCTTGATGACCCTCTGTATTCTGTTTGCCAGTATCTTGATGATTTTTGCATCTATGTTCATTAGGGAGATTGGCCTGTAGTTCTCTTTTTGAGTTGGGTCTTTCCCTGGTTTTGGAATCAAAGTAACACTTGCTTCCAGGAATTACTTTGAAAGTATTGCTTTCTTTTTAATTTCATTGAAGACTTTAAAGAATAAAGGCAATAGTTCTTCTCTAAATGTCTTATAGAATTCAGCAGTGAAGCCATCAGGACCTGGGCTTTTCTTTGTAAATTTTTTATTACAAGTTCAATTTCACTCATTGTAATTGGGGTGCTTTGAATTTCTATATCTTCTTCATTTAACTTTGGCAATTTGTGTGTATCTAGGAATCTGTCCATTTTTTTCATTTTATTAGAGTACAGGTTCTCAAAGTAGGTATTGATTATCCTCTGGATTTCTGCTGGATCTGTTGTGACTTCACCTTTTTCATTCTTACTTGCATGGACTTGAGCCTTTTCTTTCCTTTTTCTGATAAGGTTGGCTAAAGGGTAATAGATTATTTTATTCTTTCAAAAAACCAATTCTTTGATTTATTGATTTTTTGTATCATTCTCTTAGTCTCCATTGCATTGATATCTGCTCTGATCTTTATAATTTCCTCTCTTGTATGAGCTTTGGGTTTGTTTTGCTCTTGTTTTTCTAGGAGCTTGAGGTTCTGCATTAGGTTGGTAACCTGGGTTCTCTCTGTTGTCCTAATATGGGCATTCAGTGCTATGAATTTCCCACATAGAACTTCTTTCACTGTGTCCCATAGATTCCTGTATGTTGTACTGGCATTATCATTTACTAGTAGAAACTGTCTAATTTCTTCTTTAATTTCCTTGGTGACTTATTGGTTGTTAGGGAGGATGTTACTCAATTTCCATGTTTTGGGGGGGGTTATAGTTTCTTAAGTTATTGATTTCCAATTTTATTGCACTATGGTCTAATAATATACAGGGGATAACTTCTATTCTTTTACATTTACTTAGACATGTCCTATGAGCTAGCATGCAATCTATTTTGGAGAATGAACCACGTGCAGTTGAAAAGAATGTGTATTCTAAGTTTTGGGGGTAGAACACTCTGTAAACATCTATTAAATCCATTTATTCTATAGCTTGAATGAGTTCTAGAATTTCATCTTTAATTTTTTGTCTAGATGATCTGTTTATGATAGTGGGTATTGAGGTCCCCCACTACAATTGTATTAGTACTTATTTGGTTTTTCATGTCCATTAATATTTGTTTTATGTAGTTGAGGGCAGTCATATTTGGTGCATATATATTTATGATTGTCATCTGTTCCTCTTGGATTGTTCCCTTCACAAGGATGTAGTGACCATCTTTGTCTCTCTTAATTAGTTTTGGTTTGAAATCTACTTTGTCTGCAAATAAGATTGCTCTCCCTGCTTTTTTCTGGGTTCCTTTTGCATGAAGAACTGTTTTCCTTCCTTTTACTTTCAGTCTATGAATTTCTTTTTGAGTTAGATGTATTTCTTGTATACAGCATATTGTTGGATTTTGCTTCTTAATCCATTCTGCCATTCTATTTCTTTTGATTGGTGAATTGAGGCCATTAACATTGAGGGTTATAATTGATAGATATTGACTCATCCTTGTCATGATGTTTTACTTTTGTTGGCTCTTTTATTTTTATTTTTCCCCCTTTCCCATTAGTTTCTTACCTTGCCTGGTGACTTTGCTGTGTTAGACCTCATGGAGTTTTGATCTTCATTGTCTTTTTCTAGGATATTGCTTAAAATTGTTTGGAGTGCTGGTTTGGTGTTCATGAAATTTCTCAGGTATTCTTTGTTGTGGAAGTATCTAATTTCCCCATCAATTTTGAAAGATAATTTTGCAGGATACAACAGTATAGGTTGGAAGTTATTTTCTTTTAGGGCTTGAAATACTTGACTCCAGGCTCTCCACGACTTGAGTGTTTATGTTGAGAAGCCTGCTGTGATTCTGATGGGCTTTCCTTTGCATGTGATTTGTTTCTTTTCTCTAACTGCTTGTAGAATTTTGTTCTTCTGTTGGGTTTCTGGGGTCTTGACCATTATTTGTCTAAGTGTAGGGTTTTTTTTTAATTTTGGCTAGTTGGAGTTCTATATCCCTCACTTATCTGTATGTCAATATCTCTACCTCTGTCTGGGAAATTTTCTACTATTACTTCTGTGAATTTTTTTTTTATGTCAATTGTACTTTCTCCTGTTTTTTTGTGGACATCTGTCAGTCTTCTTAGTCTTCTTTGCATCATCTATTGTCTGCTGGATCGATTTCTAGTTGTCCCTTACTATTTTTAAGTAACCTCTTTTTTCGTGGTCATTAACCACAGTCTTGTCTTCTATATATGATATTCTATCTTCACATTCCCTTAATCTGCTGTGGATACATTCAATGGACTTTTTAATCTCCTGAATATGTTTGAATCTGTTTCATGAATTCCATTTCTTTCTTATGCTGGGCATTCATGGCTTCTAGCATGTTTCTGAGCTCATCTATTTATTTTTATCTGTTTCTGTTCTAGAGCCTCTAATCATGTCTTTCACTCTGCTCACCATTTCTGTAATTATCTGGGAAAGTATTTCTGTTTTGAATTTTTCTAGAGCCTCATTCATCTGTTTTGTTACTTCCTGTGCTCTCAGTTTAGGGTGTCCAGGTGATTGATTATCAGACTTCACCACCTTTGAATTTACCCCAGAATTTACCTTTGGAGGGGTGGAAATCTCACTTTGTGCCTTGCTTAAATGTCTTCTCATTTTTGTTTTTTTTACTGTCCTTGGTTTAATTCTTGGATTGATACTTCAATATTGCTTATTGTAAGTATCTTTGTTGCTTGTATTTAGAACCCTTATGTAATGATTGCTTCTCAGAGATGTCTTCCACATATAGCTGGTCTTTAGGTTTTGAGTCTCTAATCATTCTGAGGCTGTCTCATTTTCATTATATCAGGAAGGACACATGATTCAATCAATCGCAACACCTTAGCCCAAGTAATACAGTCAGCAATACCATAGCATCAAGTACATCTTAGAAAATAACAATTTGTGGTAGTTATCAATCTATCACCTTTGACTATGTGAATTAAATCAAAATCGAGGACCAACCCAACATATGTTTATAGTGAATAAACTCTTCAATATAGCAATTTTACCATTTGGGATGGGGAGTTAGATCAAATATCAGATGTATCTGTACCCATGTAGTCTTTAAGTATTGCAATATATGCTATTAATTAAAATTGTCCTTTTCTTATATAGGTAAGGTATTTTTTTCTTTAGTTGTGTATAAGTATTTCATATTACAAATGTATTTCATTTCAGAAGAATAAGTAAGGAATCACGAAATATTTTGAATTTGTATTCCGACCTAGGAATTTGATATGGCTAGAAATCACTGCTTTAGTGAAACTATTTCTTTCAATTCATTGCATGATGGTCCCTGGTTCTGTTACTTTATATTTGTTTCTTTTTACCTATGGTAGTCTCCTTTTTTAACCTGACGCATTTGTATAGTGCCTGTCCTACTTCTTCCTTAAGATAGAACTTAAATTCTTCTCAGAAAGGGCCCCTTAAGTCATTATTTTGCTTCTGGACCTCCAAAGTTCTTTATCTGTATTTATATTACAAATATCTAACATTTTTCTCATCATTAATGTTATTTCTATTTAGTTATACAAGTCTCTGATAAATGAAGGAAGTTGGAATTTATCCCTAAGTCATGTATCTCACCCCTTTAGTGGCATATAGTACATGCCAATAACTTTCGCTGAAAGAATTGAAAAAGGAAACACTTCACACATATGTTAGTTTTGAGTTGTATGAAGAAAATCTGAAGTTTATCCTTCTTTATGGCTGAACAGTGCTCCATTTTATATAAAAAGGAAACACATCTTTATTCATTTATCAGTTGATGAGTGTTTGAGTTGTTTCCATGATTTAAATGTTACAAACTATGCTGCTATGTCCATGTGTGTGCATATATCACTCTGGTATGATGCTTTTAAGGCTTTCAGGAAAATATTAAGAAGGGGGATAGCTAGGTCAAATGCAGTCTCTCGTCTTACATTTTGAGGAATCTCCACATTGATATCTACAGTGGTTGCACCAGCCTATGCTTCCACCAACAGTGGAGAAGCGTTCCTTTTTCTCTATCACCCTGCCAGAATTTATGACTGATTGATTTTTAATAATAGCCTTTCTTTCTGGAGTGAGGTGAAATCTCAGTGTTGTTTTAATTTGCAATTCTCAAATGACCAATGATGTTGAATTTTTTCATATATATGCATCTTGAGACCATATTTTTAGGAGAAATAAATGGTTTCCCTGATGCAAGAAACCGAAAGTGTAAAGAAGGATCAAAATGTATAATAGATAATGTGAAATAAGAAGAAAATGTTCAAATGATAAGGGGCACTAGGGAGGAGAGAGAGGAAAAGAAGGAAGGAAAACAGAAATAAAAAAGAAAGATAAAATGAAAACAAAGCTTTTGTAAAATAGAAGGGGAGAAGGGTTGAAGAGATGGGAGAGGGATGGAAGGAGGATGGGAGAAATAATTAAGATATGTCATGTACAGGTACAAATTCCATATGATGAATGTGACCATTATGTATATTTAAATTGTACCAATAAACTTAATAAAGTTAAATTAAAAGAAAATTCATTTTGAGAACCAAAAAAAAAAAAAGAAATTCTGATTTGTTGAAGAATGAAGGAGGACAATCTCCCACACAAAAAAATCACCAAGCATTTGTGATAATTGCTTACAGTATAACAAAAATCTATATAGAGCAAACAAACCCATAAGAGCTCATCAAAAACACACAGACATACATGAGTGAATAAAGTTTTGAGTGTCACAGGATTTGACAATTAATATATGACCAAAGAGAAGACAGTTGGAGAAGTCAACATTATTATATCAATTTAAGTAACACTTTATTGGCTTTATTGTATTACCAGAAGTGCCCTAGCTTGAATGTTAGCTTTAACCTTCAAGGCAATCTGGCCAGCTATGTATCTTATCACCCGTACATGGAGTGCAGCTGAGGCCAGGGAATATGTCTTAACTGGCTCATGGCTAGAAGTGGTAGAATAGTGCTCCTGCTACTATATATGTTCTTTCAACTATGATTCCCTAATTTGGTAGAAATTAAACTACACGTTTCAGGGATGAAAAGGTAAAGACATGGATGGCATGGGTTTAATCTAATGAGTTCAAGGTACTTATCATTAGAAAAAGATATGATGCTTCCTTAACTCCAGCTTGACAGGAGTTAATTTAATTTTTAATTGAATATACCTTTTCAGGTGAAGGATGTCCCTATGTTGTAGGATAGTGAGCATCATCCCTGTGGCCTCTACTCACTCAGTCCCAGTATCACATGCTCCAACCAGTGTTGTACACCCAGAAATTTCTTCCCACATTACTAAGTTTCCCCTTGGAAAAGGAATCCCAGTTTAAGAACCATTGAATTAAATGTATTGTGGGGTCAAGGGAAAGTGTTTTATTCATTCCTTTTTTCTTTTCTTTTTTTCTTGAAAATGAAGATAAAGATGCGTAGACTGACTTGACTATGCTCATTGGTAATAAGAGAAAGATTTACTAGAGAGAGACTAATTGAAAATTCAGGCAAGATAAATGAGTCTTGGCAGAGCATGATCCTATGATACCCAGTATAATGTTACAAGGACATAAACATAGCCTAACCACACAGTAATAGGCTGAGATTCAGAAGCCAGTTTTCTTTGTCTGTACATAGCAATGACTTCTCCACAATATTTACCAAAGTATTCTTTGTAGAAAACATTCCTGACAGCTTTTCTTAAAAGCTCAGGGTTAACATTAAATCATTTTGGAAATACCACTTACTTTAACTCTGGGATATTCACAGAGCACAATAGCATTTTAAAGATTATGGGAAATTAAACATTATTTTCAAACATTTTTGTCATGAGATTATGATTTTGTCTGACACTTGTTAATATATGAAACATAATTTAGGAAAGTCTACCTAACATTTATGAGTTCATTTTGAGACATTTGAAATTAGTAAAACAATCTTCTATTCTTGTGCCCCAGGACAATTAGGAATCTCCTTCTCCTGTCTCTATTTCCAAATACTATGACAAATTCTTTCTCTCTTCCGTAATGGCCCCAAACTCTTTCTTCCCTTAGAGCCAAATCTTGTCCTCTTAGGTTTTAGAATTTTAAAATATTTTCAGTTTACCAATCATTTTAGTTACTTTCTTATTGCTGAGACCCAATACCTGCCACCCACAAGTTAAAGGAGGAAGGGTTTATTTTGGCTCACAGCTTGTAAAATTTTAGTCCATAGCCAGCAGACTCCAAGGCAGAGCTGCCTGGCCAAGCAGCATGGCAGCACAGAATTAGCTCATGACAATGACAGACAGGAAGTAGAAAGAGAACAATGGAGAGAAGGGAAGAATATTGTACTTACTGTTAGTTTGTTTTTGGTTTTTATTTTTTGGAGATTTTTTTTCTTGCATTTCATGTGGCTTAGTAGTATTATATTTATATAAAAAAGTACATGATAGTGAAATTTCTATTACTTAAAAATACATCGAAAAACATAATGATACTTAGCCTGAGATTTGAGGAATTATTAAAAAAAATTCAAGAACTCACTGAAGTGTGTGAATTAGAATTAACAATAGGATAAAATCAAGAAAAAATGGGACAGAAGTAAGTGAAAATTCAGGGGAAAAAAATCTAGGAGTAGGGATAAGAACCTGTACTTGTCAGTACTGGCTTATTGTTTTGAAAAGAATTGACTAAAACCATAGCCCATTACGAGGAAGGCTATAATTATATGAAATTTGCTCCTTTGTATATATGAGTAATTTCTACTATTTATCATACATTTTATTTCAGTTTACTTTTCTGACTTCACTCTCAAAATCCTCACATGAGGTATGTTAGTATTTTTATTTGAGATCCTATAGAGTTTAAGTAACTTTCTCAAAATCATATATGTTGATATTTATTCAACTTCATAGTCTATGTTGTTATCCTGTTCCCTAATCATGGTGATAGGATTAGTGAAAAACAAGTTAAATATTTTCTCCCAGTATTGATAAGGAGAAGCACTAAAACAAGTTGGTTACATCCTTTATTTTTCCATAAACAAATGAAGCCAACCAAAAACAACAACAAAAAAGAACCTGGAAAACTTTGCAAAATACTGAAGAATAAAAAATGTTGTTCTATCTCGACATGGTGTTTTAATCAGTTCAGAATGCTATTATGAATATTTCATAGACTGGGAGCCTTAACATACATTTATTTATGTGTCATAGTTGTGAAGACTAGGACATCCTAGAGTAAGTTATTGTCACATCCTGCACCTGGTGCAGGCATAACTCCTAGTTGGAGATGGGTATATTTTCATTGTAGCTTCCCATGGCAGAGAGCAAAGAATCAATCCCCTGTGGCTCTTCAGAGAAGGAACTAACCTAATTCATGAAAGTTTCACCAACACAGCCTAATTAACTCCCAAAGGCCCCACATCCTAGAAATACCATTTTACAGATTAGGATTTCAACATATGAATATGGGGGAACACAAATGTTTGATATACAATGCATGGCATATTACCATCATTGTAAAGAAGGGAAGAGAAATGGGGCAAGATATTTTAGAGTTTGTACCAAAAAAATCAAGAAATGGTTTGTTTTGAGTTAACTTTACCTTCTTCTTATCCTGACTTCATTCATGGAATGCATTGAAATTCACTGAATTTCAATAATTCAATTTCAATGATTATCACTGATTGTTGTGCAAATGATATTAAATATAATAGAACTTAAAATAGATACCGGAATGTAGCAGATAGCTGATACTTAATCATTTACTGGTTCTAAATTTACAAATGCAAGAGAAATATATTGTAAATCCAAAAGATTTTTTGTGCCAAGCCCTATTCTCCTACAGCATTTAACATCCAAAGCCCTAGAGAAAGGGCTCACAATAGTAACCCTGCCTCTGTTCCTATCAGGGCTAAATGAATTGGCTAAGGAAACTTGACTTAAATTAAACTAGTAAGATTAACTTTTTGATGTTTTTGGGAAAGGAGAGAATAAATCTACTACATTTGCACTGTTGAACTATGAGTGGGTGTAATCTTGGAGGCTAATATCAGCACTTCAGATGGGTATCTACTCACAGTTGAGAGCAAAGGATAAGCCTGAACCTGAAGACAAAAGAAAAGAGTGGAGAGAAGAGAGAAGCATCGATTTTGAAAAATGTGGAAAGAAAAAGAGGGAGGATGTCAAGAAAATAATGAGAGAAAAGGGAGAGGAAATCAATTAGTTTACTAATATCTAGTTGTAACAAAAGCTAACTATATTTTCTTCATTTGGATTTCTCAAGATGCTCCCATATCTACATGACAACACCATCCATTTATTGAGTTACTCTCTGTGGGTTTCAGGTCTTTGCAAACAAATTATCCTTAACTCTGGCAGGTTAGGGCCTTAAAATTAAATAAAGCCATTTAGATCAACAATACGGTTCCAGCTGCTACTCTTCTTATTCCCTCTTAAGAATTCAGTAGTCTCTTTAATTTTGATATAATAATGGGTTGGGAGGATGCCTAAGCCTTGACTTGTAGAATAAGGAACAGAGTTACACAAGTTAGCAGTGAATAAAATAATTTCAGTTTGAAAAAGAAAAAGACAAGTAAATGGTAAACTGACCCCAAACCTCTGTGTATATTTCTCATACGTCTGGGTAATCTATAATGGTTGAGCAGACTACTGATGACCACAATTTCATTCTGACTCTTTCTTAAAATTTTGCAAAATGGGGAGGTAGACTGATTATCCAGAAATGCATCCAATGTGAGCAAATTGTATTTGTTTAGGCTGAAATTTTAAAAAACTCAAAGATTGTTTTATTATTAGGGTAAGTGAAAAGAATAAAATGCAATCACGTTATCTGTGTTGTGTAGAGGTAGAAGAGAAAGATGGTAAGCAAATAAACATATTGGTTTTTGCATGTGTGAAAGTTCCTGAAATTCCATGTGAGAAAATATGCAGATATCAGCATATTTCCAGCTGTGCACTGAGTTTTGAATTACCACAGTAGAGTCACTGATATTTTGGTACCTCTGGGCTATTTTGTAATCCCATCATACAACATTTTTACCTAGATATTTGATAAAACCATTTCTCTTTTCAAAGAGAACATAGAGTGTTTTAGACACTCACAGACTTATGTTGCATTCAACAGATGCTATTAACTAAAAGAAATCTATATTTCATAAGTAAAACTATTTTACATGTCACCTAAACTAAACCATAATTAGGTTATTCAAAGTAGACAATTGTGGAGTAAGGGGTATAAAAAAATTTAAATCTGTGCTGGAAAAAAAAAGAAAGTAAAAAGTAAATATTCTGAGTCTGGGGACCCATGAACACTCCCCTCTAACAGTCCCTTTGTAAAGAAAATTGACAATTTATGACAGAAAATGATAGCCCCTCAATGAGATATAACCTGCCTGGACCTCATCCATGGCTTACAACTGAGTAACTGTGGATAGTTTTCTGATCCAAGCTGTACCTACCATATTTTTCCTCCAGGGAAATAAGATTCAGAATATAGACTCTAGTTTATCAATAATAGGGTATAGGTCAGCCAAGAGTAAAGTTTATTTAGAAATGAATAAAACAAAACATTGAGCAAAATCTTGATGTTGATAATCTAGAAAACAAGAGACAACAATATCTATTTTATTTGTTTCCAATTTCTGATCCTTAACTTGAGCTTCCTGAATTTGAGTTCCTAAAATTATGAGATTCCTACTGCATTTATTTTTATTTAAAATACACACAAATAGAATTTTTTTCCCATTCAAATATTTCCCAGTCAAGGAATGCATGGATTGTACAGGATAATGCATTTGTTTTCTCAGTTATAAGAAAAATCATCCACAGTAGGAAAGGAGTACACATTATTGAATTGTTAATGCTTCTCTTCTCCAATACCTAGTCTCCCAAGATTTAATTTAAAATGATTTTTCAAAAATAATTATCCACATCTTCAACTAAGATAGAATTATTCTTCCCTTTGTCCACATTTTTGTGCTTCTATTAAGACACTGGTATCAACCATTTCACTGACCTCTTTAATTCATTCTTCAGTTAAAGCAGACTAGACCACATGAGACTCTTACAGAGGAGACATTATGTAAATATTTGTTTCATTTAAAGACCAATAAGTAAAGGAAGGAGGACATGTGTGTTTAGAATAATAATAACAAAAATATAACAACTCTTCATGAATTAAATTAAAAACCTGAGCCACCTCTTAATGCTATGTCAACATTTTTCTTATTCCTACATTAAATGTCAGAATAAAAACAAACCAACCAGAACGAGAAAAAAATCATTACTTTGGTTAACTCTCCAGAAAAGGGCCAGTTTGTCTCTTCAAGAAAATGGGCTTTGTTTCTGCCTAAAGTGTTTTCATTTGAAATTGAAAGTATCTCTGAAATGGAGGAGGAGTTGGGGAAAGGAGAGTGAAACTCTGTACACAAAAAATCTAATTCTGTACCACCAAAAAAGACACATGCCTTGAAACAAACATTACCCCACATTAACAGTATAGACTATAGCATGTCACTTCATTTTTCTTAATATATATAAAACAGCTATCAGAAACAATCCTTCTATAAAGGGTGCCCAGCATAGTGCCTGCCTACCAGAAATTATAAATAGAAGTTATCTTCTTCCAATTTTTCTTAGAAAATTATTACCCCCAAAATAATTTTATGCAGAATATGTTCTTTCTATCTCCCCTCCAATCACATACAAAAATAATAAAAAATCTATCCTTACTATTTTCATCATTAAATACATCACGTAAAGGATAGAATTTTAATGTCAATTAAGAATATACTCCCTTCATACCTACCTACTGATAGCTATAAAGCAAACCTATCATTCTCTCATCTTCTGTCTCCTGCTGTTTATCCTCTCTCTTTTTTATTATATGCATACACACACAGACACACACAGATGCACAGAGACACATTACAATAAGACTAAATCCAAGGCAGTTTCTCTGTTCTAGTTTGGGACTTTATTATCTCTAAAAACCCACATGTTGACGGTGCCATTTGGATGTGGTGGAACATATAAGAGGTGGGGCCTAATGAGAGGTTTTAGGTAACTGGGGACTTGTCCTTGAAGGAATATTATCACCATAGCCGCTCCTTTGCTATACCACAATGATTAAGTACAAAGGCCTCTACCATCACACTAAGGCTTACTTGAGGTACTGTGCAATTACAGGACGAAAGCAATAAGGCCAACCCAACATAGACTGAAACTTCTGAAACCATGAAGCAAAATAAATATTCTCTACTTAAAAGTTGGTTATCTCAGGTATTTTGTCACATTAATAAAAAGCTAATCAATGCATCCTGACCTCATCTAAAGTGTTGGTGGCAGTAGAGGAGTGTGTAAGTTTGCAGAAAGACCCAGTGATGATGTTGTTTGCATCATTTTGGAAGTTCACATTGTCTCCTCATGCTTATTAAATAAGAAAAGTAAAAAGAAAGGAGCATTGGGCCAGGGGTTTAGTTCAGTGGTTCTGCTGCCTGTCTCACAAGCTCAAGGTCCCAAGTTCGATCCCTGGTACAAAAAAAAACAACAAAGAAGAAAGAAGCACTAAAGAAAGAAAGCATGCTTAACAACTCTTCTAAGTCTAAAAATTGTCTACCATATTCTAGTGCTTAACAACATTAATAAATATTTTAGTAAGTCTATAAATAATCTTTAAATAAGAGAATGACATTGAATACATGAATAACTGGGAACCCCTGAAACTTTACTGGAAACCTCTGCAGTAGGCTCCAGTCTCCTGCTCAGTGTATGACACAAGCCTGAGGGGAGGAAAACAAAACACAGAAGTAAGAGAGACAGAAAGCAGGGAGCCAGGATGGCCAATGTTACTTTAGCAAAAGCCTGGTGTGTCCAAACCACTGATTTTTATTGTTCACCAATTGGGGTAAAGGTGACCTACGTGCAAGGATGGATCACATGTGGTTACTATGGAAACTAATGGAAGCAAGGCTTGTAAAGGAAAAAAGACAAAGCATTCTCTAATTAGGAACACAATAGACAAGATCTATGGTTGCAATTAGAACACTGTCCTTCTAGTTAGGAGAGTTTTAATTGTGGGAACAAAATTTTGGGTCCAAGTTACTCTGACCTTGGCATGTAGGATTCATCCAGACTCACTTCTATAAACAACCCAATTGTAGAGTTAACTCTTTACAGCCTGCACTGCTTACAGCCTGCTTTGGGCATAATCAATATTTCAGTCCCCTGCATGAATAACTGAATTCAACAACAGATTAGTTAATATAAGGGTCTACTACATAATAAAGTTTATTAAAATTATTATTATTATTATTATTTAAAATTGTGCAGCTGGGCATGGTTGTGCACATCTGTAATCCCAGTACCCTGGAGGTTGAGGCAGAAGAATCACTGTAAATTCAAGGCCAGCCCAGACTACATAATGAGCTCAAGGTCAGCCTGAAGTACTTAGTGAGACCTCATCTAAAAAGACAAAACAACCTCCTAAAACAAAAATCTACAATGTCCAAGAGTCCCTGTCTGAGGGTGCATATAGCACATGTATAGTAATGTCCATAGAGAGTCATTAGGAGGGAGATTATAGAGGATTCAAACTTGGTCCCTGATTTCAAGTTAAGAAATGAAACTCTAAAAAGTGGAAATGTTTGAGAAGGCAAATATTTTAATGAAAAAATAAAGTGTACTAAATTAGAATTTAGAACTCACAAAAAGCTTCTGTGGAAGAGTTTATCTAGCTTGGTATTAAGTAGATTTGATTTACTGAATTTGTTTTCCCAGTCCTGAGCATGTAGCATTTTCATATTCTCAGACATCTAGGAATATTGGCAGACTTATTTCAAGTTATTAAGTGTCAGAAAAGTGTCCATGACGAACATTAGAAAACAGTCTCTTCATGCTTTTCAACACTCAAAACATTTTCAAATGTAAAAAATCCAATAATATAATTGCAATAACAAACTTACTGATGTGTGTTTATCTTGCTTTTACACACAGGGATTTACTAGAAATCACCTTATGGAAAAGTAGTTCTATGTGCTAAAGCCCTAACTCAGTGGAGCACTACACATAAAAGTTATTAAAATCAAATGGTTCTTTTAAACTTTAAATTTAAACCCAGAGAGCTAGATAATCCAAAAGGAAATTAAGAAAATGTCCTGTAAATAGTCAAACTACTGAATTTGATGGAAAAAAATGTGATAGAATATCTCCTCAAAACAAAAGGAAATCCCACATTTTGTTAAGGAGAGATTTATTTATGTGGATTGGAACTACACAAATAAATATGCTTTAAAAATTAATATGAAAGAATTACATATATTTAACTAAAAGGAAAAAATTTATTTTCTTGATATTCTATATTAGTACCATTAACCAAAACAGAAAACAATTCTCAAAATCAACAATTCTTAAATCCAATCTCATATCTTGCATTAATAGAAACATAATAAATGCCTTTTGATATTGAACAAGTTTTTAAATGGTTTGTAGACTCCTCAGTCTGTAAAATTTACTCTTATAAGCTTATTAGTTTAGCAATTAACAATGAATAGAGTATAATATATAGTTTAATATATTTCTTCATATATTAAAATTTCATCGTTCATATATGTATACTTATATTCAGATAATTCAACATTTAAAAATGACTCAGAAATGTATTGAGATTATAATATTTACTATCAATTTAGAGACCATTAATAATTCTTGCCAAAAAGGGACATTTTAAAGCCACAAAGTATTACAATTAGAAAATAATAAAGAAAAAGAAAAGAAACAAAATCATACAAACTGGATGTTAAAAGAAATTCTCTATTACCTTTGGTGTCAAAAAGTAAGAAATACAACCCAAAAGTATAATAAAACCCTGAGATATACACTGCCCTCAGAGCTTTAAACATGATCACATTTATCTGTATGATAGGTAACATAGAGGATACAGAAGATAACACAACCTTATTGTTTTCAGAAATTTAGAAAGAAATATATGACCTTACAAAATGGTCAGGAAGCAAAGAATTCTTAGCCTCTCCTTTCCTTCAGGGAAAGTGTCCTTTGGAAGTTTTACCCTATTATCAAAAAAAATTTAGGTAGGTTAAAATACATAGTAAAACAACTGTGAAAACTTCAAATAAAATATAAATAGATACATTACACTGTAGGACAGGTGTAGACTATATCTGTCAGATTGGTAGAAGAATCAGAGGAAATGATAAAATATTTTGTACACAGATCTTTTAAAATTCTGTTTATCTACTCAAAAATGAGCAGAGTCATAGGAAGAAAGACATATTTACAAAAATATTGTCAAGACATAAAAATGCTTAAAATATTTTGAGTTCAGGTGAGTCAAAAAATATAACATCAAGATTCCAAGTATAATTTGGTAAGTGCTTACCTATTTAATGTATTTAAGGAGCAGATAAACATTTGAAAGTACAAATAAAATATCATACACATAAAATAAATAAAATATGAAATAATGCTTTGGTTTACTAATAGTTTTAAAATTTCAAATATAATAAAAAGAATAAATTAATTTTTTACCTAAAATGTTGAAATGAAACTCATACCACTGAGTACAGTTCTTCCTAGCTACAAAATGGGTTTAATGTCAAGAATTGTTTGTGAAAAGTGCTAATTACAGCAGTGCAGCTAGTGACAGCCAAAATAACCTATCAGTGGAAATATATGGTGTCACTTCCCACAGAATTACTTTAAAATATCCAGTATAAATAAGTGCAACAGTGTTAGAGTTTCATTATGCCCATATTGTTTGATTTCAAGGTGTTGATCTGAAGAACATTGCTCTCTGGATTCAAATTATTGAAATCTGCTGATGCTACCATCACTCACGTGGTTCTGGCATTGTCTAGATACCCTTCTCCAGTTACTTTTACTGTTTGTGACTATCACATACAGTTGTTGGAATATCACTGGGACAGTGAACAGAAAAGTTTCCTGAACCGGTAAGGTCATGAATTAACCAAGAAAGTGAAATGGATGTCTGTAATGCCTACCCTCTACTCTGCTGTTTTGTAGCCAGTATTTCAATTTTCTAGTGAAATACTGGCTATTGCTAACAATTCATGTCAGAAGAGGTATTTGAAGAGTTGGTGTGTGTGTCTGTGTGTGTATGTGTGGAGAGAGATATTTAATTACTAGTTCTATAATCAATGTTTTTTCAATGGAACAAAGTTGACCCAAAAAGTCACAGTATTCTGAAACTTATTAAAACAAAGTTTACTGAGAAATAATCTGGAAGAAATGATAATTATCAGTCCTAGATTGAGTTAAATATATTTGTAACAGAATTTATGAATATATAACAAGCCAAAATTGTGCAGAGTTTTAACAAGCAGTCTCATCTCAAGTTAGTAATGTGTCATGCAAAAAAAATACGTGTAAGACTATCATGCATCTATGAATGACAGTGGACAGACAGATACACAAAGACACATATGTATCTTTTAAAAATTTATTTTGAAATAGTTATAGATTCATATGTTTTTGTAAGAAATAATAGAGAGTCTGTGTGCCCTTTACCTAGTTTTTTTCACAATGGTAGCATCTGAAAAAATCTATTTCATTATCACAGCAATATGAACAGTGATGTAATAAAGATACAAAACTTCCACCACCGCGTGAATAACTAAATGTTTTCCTTTTGGAGACCCAATTCTGTGATCTCTTAGTCCTCTCCTTAATTCCTGGCTATCATTAATATGATCTTTTTTCTTATATTTTTCATATCAATAATATATAAATGATATCTCATAGTAGGTAAACTTTTGGGATCATATTTTTTTTTCTATTCATCAAGAGTCTTTGGAGATACATTGAGATTATGGTAAGAATCACCAGAGGTCCTTGGGATTCTGTTCATTCTGTTGAGTCTATTTTCTTTTTGTTGCTCAATTTTTGTTGCTCTAACTTCCAATTCATTAATTAATCTGTTTTTGTTTTGGTTTTACTTTTATACTTTGTTTTAACATTTTCATTTGGTACTTTATCTTCTATTTCTTAGCCAAGATTTTTTTTCAGTTTTTTCAAGTATGTTTCTATTTGCTCCTTAAAGCAGCTTTAATAATAGCTTTTTTTAAAATCACAGTCACCTAATTATCATTTCTTTTGTCCCATTGTTACTTTTAATTGAATTCTTCATTCCATTACAGATCTTTCTGCATTGTATGATGAGTGACTTTTCTACAGAATCATGGACACTTGGGGCATCATGAGATTGATCTTATTAAATCCTATGTTTGGGCTGCCTTTCTCAGACCCTCCTCAGACAGGAGAAGAGGGGATAGTGCCTTGCTACTCTCAGGTGGGAGTAGACAAAGGCTCAGTTACTACTGAGGCTCCATGGACACCCTGGAAAGGGGCTCCTCTTTACAGCCAACCAGAACTGTGGGTTCTGACTCCCCACTAGAACTCTTCTCTTACCTCTCCATTTGGATGGGATAGGGGTGCCCTTATACTGTTCCTCAAGTCATCTCCACTGACACCAAGAGGAGTGGCTTCTCTACAACTGAGAAGTGGTGAAAGTCTGAACTCTCCACTGAGTTTTCTCTGACACCACCACAGGGGGAAAGGAAGCGTTGTCTAGTACTGTTGGATGCATATGGTTTTCCAGTAATCCTATATATTTTCTAAGCCACCAAGATGTGGAAGATTCATTTCTACTCAGAGGAAATGAAAGCTTTGGTTCCCCGCAGAGCCAGATCTGACACCACACTGGTAGAAAAGCTTGCTTCCTTCAGCATAGCATGAATGGAAGTCTGGATTCCACAGTCTGAAACAAAGTCTTATTTTATGAAAGGTTTTATCTTGCTGGGTTGCCCCATTCTTACTCCTTTAGCTACCAAGAGCAGACTTCTTCACCTTTATTTTTGTCTGCTTTTCCTGGTGGTTCCAACCTTTCAGTTGGCAGCTTCTTCAGCTCCAAATAAAGGTATATGAGAACAAAGAAAATTCAGAGATTTACCTCCATGTGATTCCCCCAATGTGCATGTCCCTAGTCAGCTTCCCTTGTCTCTCCTCCCTTCAGGGATTTCTTAAGTTCATTTTATGTATAATTTCCAAGGATTTTTAATGTCCTTTGCAGAACACATAGAGGAAAATATGTCTGTGTCAGTCCTCTATAATCAGAAATTGGTAAACTAAAAGGATTTTTAATTATATAATGAATTTAGAAATTCCAAAATTGAATAATGGTTAACTAAATGAAAAAATACTTGTAGACATATGACGGAATAGTTCAAATTATTGAATTTTATTGTAAAAGTTTTTAATAACATGAAAACATACTATATCAAAAGAAAATGACACAATTATATATGGTATTTCGTATATCTTTATGTGCATATATCTTCACTATATTTCAATTATGCAAGTAAAATATATTGACTAGAATCATTGGTAATCAAGGAGATGCAAATTAAAACAATAGTAAGATACATCTCACACACATTACATATAAATACTTTTAAATTGATAATTACAGTACTGTCTAAAATTAGGAAATAAGATTTCATATATTGACTCTATAGTGAAGGTTAGCGCATTTATGAATACTAATTTGTCAATATTATAGACAAGTTAATGCTTATTATCGTCTAAATTTCTGGAACAATAAATATAAATATTCTATACCATAGGAGGGAAATGTAAGATATATTTATTGTAATATTTTATGTTTTTAAATGTTATGATAAAACTCTAAATATGTTTGCCATCACTGTGCTCTACTAATGAAAATGAACAAATTTGCTTTTGTAAGTAGCAAAATAGAGATTTTGCAAAAACATAATATTGTGTGAAAATATCCAGTATGATATGTAAAATATTACATGAGTTCATGTGTAAAATATAACTATATGTGCATATGAATGACGTGGTAACTCCTAATTGATATCATCATGGAAATGAATGAGGAGCAAATCATAAAGGAGTAGGGGTTAGCAATAACTGTATTTTTTTTCCTTAAACAGAACATCTAAAGGAAACATAACCACATTTATAAGCCATGTTTCACTTGACTTACCACTTATTTTTTAACAGTTTACTTTTTGTAGAAAAAAATGAAATCATTTCCTTCGATTATCAACTGAACTGATTTGTTTGATTATGCATAGCTGTGAGGTTCTGCTTATTAAGTACTGGATATAATCTTGAAAGGAGGCTGTGCTTTCTAATTTCATGATTCTAAATTCATGAACCAATAGCTTTGTTTTGTTTTGTTTGTTGAAGTATTTTAGACTATTTTCTTGAATAGTACTGGTTCTATCAATGAAAATCCACTTCTGACTTTCAATACTGAAATAAATAAAATTTCCATCATTGATCATGGATTAAGAAATCTGTAATACTTGTAGTGGTTGCTTCTGAAATGTAGTCTGAGGCGTTTTTACTATACACTAGCTAACCTACCATCGATGTATCTTACTAACTGGGAAAACTTCTACCCCCAAATGTATGACAAATTGGCTAATGTACTCATTTCTCATATAATGTAATCATTTAAAAATATTTAATATATTCATTTCTCAATTCCTATTCAGGTGTATTTTTTCCAATAAGTTTATTGGTACATTTTAGGTATACAATACAGTGACATTCATCAGTGGGATCTGTGGTGTATTTTAAAATAAATGTGGCACCAAGTTTTTATTTGGAATTTAAAAGAAGGGCTGGTATTACATTTACAATAAATAAAAAGAAAATTCAAGAAAGAAAAACAACTTTTTCTTTCCCCAAATACAGGCTATATTTAAAAAGAGAGTGCTGACTATAGAGCAATCCAATACAAGGTGCATAAAATATGGGTAAAATACTATGCATTTGCTCTATTTTTATCTGAAAAATATTTGGATGTAATGGATATAAAAAATCAAATAAAAACAATATCTCATGCACTCCATGATTATAAGAATATGTATAATTTATTTTTATTTCACTCCCTCTGCTACATAAACTGGGTAATATCTAATTTTCCAAATATCAAAGTATATATCAATAATCGATCCCAGGCTCCTAGGGCCAAGAAGGTGAGCTGGTCCCAGCACCCAGAAGGAATCACCCCCACCGCCATGCTAAGCTCCTAGGGCAGAGAAGCTGAGCCAGTCCCAGCACCTGAAAGGAAGCTCCCCTGCCACCATCCCAAGCTCCTTGGGCAGAGAAGATGAGCCACATGGGCACCAGTAGCAACCCGCCCCCACCCCATGGAAATGAGAAGACACATAAACAAGCCTCAAAAGCAGACTTTCAGATCACCTACAGCAACCCCATAGGAAAACAAGATGGAACAGTCTGATATTCAACAACCTGGACTCTCTGAACTGGCAACAAAAGAGGATCTGG
>NW_004624827.1:9458205-9468749 GCF_000247695.1 Heterocephalus glaber | reverse complement strand
TGCCAATCCTATCCTAGTTGTGTCATTTTATTGCCAGGCTATTTTGGTTTAGACCTATGTTTCAAAGTCTAATGGACAGATGAAGAGTAGGCATATATGCCCTGGTTCCCCACTTTAGAGAGAAAGCATTGTATCATCTCCATTCATAGAAGGAGTTTTTGTTGGAAGTATGGAGTACATGTCTTTTATCCGTTGAGAAGGTTCTGTTCTACTTCTAGCCTCCTGATAGCTTTTACCATGAACAGCTGTAGAATTTAGTCCAATACTCTTTCTTCAACTAGTGACAGGATCATATGACTTTCTCCTTTCCTCTGTTAAAATGATTACTTTTTGGATGAATCTTCCAATGCTGAACCAACACTGCAATCCCTATAATAAAACCACTTCCTACATACTGCCAAAAAACCCCACAAAAAACAAAAAACAAAGTATATATCAATAATCAGATTTAAAACTTTAATAGTCAATAAAAGAAAGATTGAAGAGAGAACAGTGTGAATATGCTTTTGGTAAAAAGATGTTTCATGTGACTATTTTTTAAAATGTACAACTTAGAAAGAAAGGATACAGTTTGGAGACAAACCACCGCTCTGTCATTTACTGGTGGTGTAACCTTGAACAATTTGCTTTTCTTTGCCTTCTTTTTCTTTATCTACAAGTGTAGCTACTAATAGGGATTGTGAGAATCACATAAACTATGAAACCAAAGTACCTAGAACCTTGCTTTGTACATAAGGGGTTAATAAATGTTTGATATTACTATTATGTATGGTATCTTTAAAATGATAGCAACAATGGTGCTAATTTCCATTAATTTTATGGTTGTGAACCTCTTTACTATATAGTGATGGCCATAAAAGCTTCTCATTGAGAGCTGGCTTTCCTGTATTCCAAGTTTTCCCATGGCTGGATGGATATGAGCCTCCAGTGTATGGATGGAATACTGCAGAATTCTCTTTGATTGTGGCAGTGGGAGCACCAGCTAGATGACACGTGTGTTTGTTTGTGAGGATTTCCATAATAGAATACTACAGATCGCATGATTAACCCAACTGTAACTCATTCTCTCTGCTGTGGGGATCAGAGCTCTGAGATCAAGGTTCTTCAGGTTTCAGGTTTCTGGTATGAGACCTTGATCTAGGACTCCCTTCTCACTTTGTCTTCAAATGGTATTTTTCTGTGTGTATTTGTAAGGCAATCAGCCTGACTCACTCTAATGATCTCTTTTAACCTTATCTACTTCCTGAAGACCCTGTCTATAAATATAATCATACTGGAAGCTAGAACTTCAGCATATGACTTGAGGAAACATGGTTTCAAGTTTAGTAACATCTTTGTCAGCCAGAAGGCTTCATTGGCTGTATAGGAACAAAACTCCCTTCAGATTCATGTTGGATTTGAAGAAATGACAAGAAACAAACATTCATGTTAAAGTTTGAATTTTTCTAAACATCTTGTACACAAAAAATGCAAATATTTGCTGAGAATTTAGGGGCTGTTCTTGAAGAATTTACATAGCATACGATTATGTCTAAAATACAGACCAATAAAGGATAAAAAGTAAGAACAAAATTTGTACGAAAATGTAAACTTCACAGTAAAAAAAAATAGTAGCTGGAAATTAATTCTTTGTTCTCTGGTGAAGTAGGAATTTAAAGATCAAAAACATTCAGAAAGGAGAGAAGGAAAGAACTACATTGTTTGCCACAGATTGCAGAAAGTAACTAAAATGATATTAAATTATAAAATACAGAGGAAGTGATGAGAGAAATCTACAGAAACTATTGAAGAGGAAGGCTTTGCTAAATCTCCGGGAAGATGATCAACACCTTAGCTTGAAAATGATTCAGAATAAGACTATGACTCTTTTCTTGTTTGCCACAGTCATAAGCTTCTTGGTTGGTGCTAAAGCAATATGAGGCTAATTTTTAAAGGAAAACCCACTAGAACGGCACACTGCATATAACCTGAGATGCTTCTCTTATGACCATATCTACCATGTGCTTGTGCTTTGCAGATTTGAAATTTCCATCCATGATATTGATATATGTGAAATGTAACAAGATTCAAACCAAATGACATTTTGTTAAGAATGTTGTGTTGTTTCTTAGAAATACAAATATAAACCTTTCTTTCATAACTAAAACTGAAAATCAGTGTAATGAAAGAAAAGTGCATTACAGCAAGTTTAAATGTTAAAAAGTACATGACATTCCTTTAAACAAATAGTAGCAGGAAAGACATTGCATGGGGTACGTTACACATGTTACACATGTAGATATTCCTATTATTATAGTCTTTAACATTTCAGTTAATATGTCTGAGGGTTTTTTGTCCTGTATTTGGATAATTTGTTTAGTATTTCTCAAATTATAATTACTGTGTTTTGTAAAATGCATTCTCAGTTAAAAAAATGATTTTAATAAGTCTAAATTTCCTTACTGAAACTTGTGTAATGAGATATCCTGTGGAGCCTAGCAGGAAAAAAAATGCCAATTTCAGAGTCATAAGCATTTCCTACTATATAAAAAAAAGATTCAAATTTACTTTTTGGAGCTAATAGTTCTTTATATTGGGAAATCACTTTATAAAATCATTTAATCAGGCGAATTTAAAGGAAGTGCCCTCTACTGTCCTTGGGAAAGTTTGATTAGTTTGAACATAAACCAAATAAGGAATCTATAAATATGTTAAGTATTCAGTTTCAGAATGAAAAAAAAAAGTTGAAAATATATCATGTACTTAAAATGTTTCAAAATTATACAAAATATACATGCAGTGTTATTTTTGTTAATCTGGATTAAGTTGTTCTGTCCCTGAAAGTATTGTTTTAACTTTTGAGACATGTCAAGTGCTTACAGCAGATTGTGAGTGAATTGCTGCAGGTAGAGTACATCTTGCTGGCTTCTACTTCTAGAGGAGAAATAACTGTGAGGGACATCAAGCTGGGAATATCCTTGTGCACGTGATATGAAGTACACTGCATAATTTATAATCTTGGAAATTGTATTCTGTCACTGTGATAACTGTCCATGGTGGGTTAAGGGATCAGATATTTCTTTTTTGAGTAGAAAGAATGATTTATTCAGAAAAGAAACAATATGCTTTCTATCTAGCATTGGGCAGGGTGGGAGCAGGGTACACTGGAGGGAATAACAAAAACTTTTTCCTAAAAAAAAAAAAGAAAAAAAAACATTCCTCCTTTGGGACAATAGATTCAATATTCATAAAATTTAAGCATTGAAATTTTTCAGAATGACAGTTAATGGACCTAAGCATGCATCAGAATCATCAAAGAATAAAAATCTGTATATTCAGAAATTTTACAATATAAACAAGGCTTTGTTGTAAGGTCAAAATCATATCATTTTATACTAATATTTATCTTCTTATACTGCATTTTTAATTAGAAATAAAATATAATAGACTGTATATTTAATTTTAGAGTCCAAATTCAGTACCTAATACTTAATATGGGAAAATGTATATTCACTTTATCAAAACTACAAAATTATTAGTCTAGAATAATTCTCAACTATGATAAAACATGAGAAGATTGGTAAACTGTGGGTTTTAAACTATATGGAACTCAAATTCAATCCAAGTTTCCCTTGAAATCTTATTTCTAAATTATACAATTATAAAGACTCTGACAGTTCACACAGTAGTCATATGGTTCTTGGCTAATAGTGATGGTAAATGTGTCTCCAGAGTCACATTATTCTAGTATTGCTATTTTAGAGTATCCAAAATGATGATTAATACTGATGATAAAATCATCTGTATTAGATGGTCTTACACAGTTACTCTAAGAGACATAGAAAATTATTATTCAATAAAAGTCCAAAATGTCATGTCAATGCAATTCTTGATGAAGAAAGGGAGTAATTTTCACTTTATACCTTAATATATTGCTTCTGAATGAATGTCCGATTTTAGGAATAAATAGAGTGAAAGTTTGATATCAAGATACTTAATGAGGGATTAAAATGTAGCCAAATATAGTGATTTTTTTTCAAATGAATCCATCCCCGAAGAAGGCATTCTATGCACTAACAAGATGTGCTCTTGGATTTTGTTCTACACAGCACCATCTTTGGAGTAATAGATCATCTAAACACCTTTTTCTGATGATATTTTAGCCAGATGAATCATCAGCCAGATCAGGGTTCCTAACGATTTATAGTTTCACTAAATCATTAGAATGAGGCACAATGATGATATAATATTCAAAGATGGTTTCATATTGCCAAGAATATAGGAAAAATTTTAAAATTTGTATTCCAAAATCTAGCAATAACAGGAAAAGAACAGTACTCTATATATTAGTACCCTGAGATTTAAGGAAACACTATCTTTAACTGTTTATTTTTATATACACTATATACTGTCTCAGAATTGCAGCATTAGTTACTAATATTTTTTGTTTTCATAATTATTTTTCCAGTCAACATTTATTGGATAATACCTTGAGAAATGATTATTTGAAATGATTAATAATAAATTTGAATAATTATGGTATTTTGGAATTATAAATAAAAATAATAAAAACAGAACCCACAATTCCCACTGCTTATAGATCTAGAAAATATTAATTAGAAGTAGTATTGGAAATCAGAGGTAGTAAAGGCAAAATAGCTGAATTAGTTGATGATTGGCAAGTACTTGTTCATTTGTGTTTCATTGGTATTGCCAGTTTTCATTAAAGAATTCAAAACTGTGAAAGTGTCATTCTGAAATATACAACACAAAAAAAAAGAAAAAAGAAAACTGCAAATTGCAAAGTTTTCCAACTATCATGAGGCTCTGGTCTTGGGGCCACCAGTTAGACAAAAATCAGGAGACAAACAAGCATGTATAGGAATAAGCAGGATGTGAGCACTTGCCTACATGTGAAGCCTGGAGTAGGAGAATGGAACTAGAGTAATGGAAAAATTGGTTGAGACCAAATATGAAGTATGAGGAGACTAAGAAGTTCCTGGAAACTACAGATGCAAAAGTTGTCACATTATTGCATGGTTTTCCTCTCTGAAATCTTGAGGAAGTTATCAGTAAGACTGAGGAAAGTTCTAAGAAAACATCCCTTATAGGTCTAAGGGAGCTGAACAGCTGGAGCAGAAAAGCCATGAACCTCTATTCAGGCCTTTCTTTCCTCTCTCATTGAAAAAATGTGTTACTTTTTAGGTGAAAGGATCATAAAATTACCACAGGTAGAAAGCACTGGTGAAAAATCTGAGTTGGAGAAGGGGGAAATGAAGAAAAGAAAAGGAAAAAAATGAGGAAAAAAAAGATAAAATAGAAACAAAGCTTTGGTAAATAAAGAGGGGAAGAAGGATTGAAAGGAGTGGAGGGGAATGGGAAAAAATAAGAATTAAGATACGTAATGTACAAGTACTTCCATATGATGAATGTGATCATTATGTACATCTAAACTGTATCAATAAACTTAACTAAAAAAAAGGTATGAGTGGGGAACTAGAATGTATGGTGGGAGAGAAGTACTATAGTAGGCAGAAGTTTGTGAAAGTCCTATTCCTGCAAATTGGGGTAAAATTACCTGCCTAAAAGTTAATCAGAAAACAATATTTTCATCCAATCATATGGCTTATAAGCATCAACTATAACGAAGAGTATAATACCAATGAAAAGCTTTTAGACTTCTTCCCTGAGACACAGAAACACACACACAAAATAAAGTAGTAAATTTGAGTCTGGAGCAGATATTGACAAAGATTCTGCATACATTATCTTACCATAAACTCAAGCTATCATTAGTTAAATTTTATACTTACATTTAAATGAAGATAATGATAAGAAATCTCTAAATCAAATTAAAACTTGAAATTAACAAAATTCCCAACTAAATGACCAGTAGGAAAAGTGTGCACAATCTACTTACACAAACTGTTTATATCAGTCTGTACAATCTTTCAACAAAAAAACCCACAAGAAATATGAAAAGACAAGGAAAGAAACAGAACACTACCATGAGGCAAAGCAGTTAATAAGATCACATGCAAATACTGTAAAGCATATATTTTTTTGGACATAGATATTAGACCCATATTATTTAAAATATCCTGATGGAAAACATACAATGTTAAATGGATAATTTCACCAAACATATGGAAACTGAAAAAGAATCAAATGAAAATGCTAGAAATAGAAAGCATAGCATCAAAAAGAATTTCTTTACAGATTCCTTGGTGGATTCAACATAACCAAGGAATGAATCAGTGAACTTAAAGACAATTAAATATAAGTTATACAAAACAAAATGAAAGAGAGAACAGAGTGAGAGAGGAAAAAATACTTGAGCATGTAAATTCTGAGACAATATGAAGCAGTCTATTGTATGCCAAACTGGAAATCTAGAAGAAGAAAAGAGAAGTGTATTAGAAGAAATATTACAAAAAATAATTCCTGAAACATTTATCAAAGTAATGGCAAACAACACATAATAGAGCTATAATTTTCGGAGATCACTAAGTATTATGAATTCTAAAACATACATAAGAATGAACAAATCCAAACACACACATATGTAGATAAATCACATATATTAACATTACTGGAAACAAGAGATAAAGAAAAATTCATAAAGTTAGTCAGAGAATGAAGAAAGATTATGTGGAGAGAAAGTAGCATAAGAAATGCTATATACTTCTCAGATACCATACAAATTAGAATGCAGTAGAATGGCATATATATAATTCTAAAACAACAACAACAGAAACAATTCTACACCAAGCAAAATGTCCTCCCAAAAAAAGAGAAATAAAAGCTTAACAGAAAAATAAAAACAATAAATTATTGCTAGCACTTTAAATCTATGACAAATGATAAATGGCTTCTTTAGATATAAAGAATATGTGATAAATATGTGAATACTATATGACTAAATCTGAAGTGAATTTATAAATTTAAAAAAATGACTTGAAAAATCAATTGATGATTAATTTACAATATATTACAAGTTATTGATTTAATTTATAAGATATATGGGGCTGGAGATTTAGCTCAGTGGCACCTACTTCACAAGTTATATAGGATAGGAAAAGCTAAAGTTATAAGGAAAGAAAACAAATGCATGGTTCTCAATGATAAGTGGTAGAGACTGGGAGTAGTAGAATTGGACAAGATGACAAAATATTGAATGTGCACAAATATTTATCATGTCTTGTTTGAAGAACATAAAATCCTATCAATGTATCAAAATTCCTAAATTGGTCATCCATAAACAGTGAATTTTATTGTAAAAGTTTAATAAAAACTAATCAAGATTCAAGGATGAAAACCAAGATCAAGTACATACTTAGTGAATGAGCTCAAGTGAAAAAAATATGTCAATGAATATCATAATCAACTTAAAGGAAAAAAAAGAAAACAACCTAATCTACCTTTGGGAAGCAGTATTTTGACTAAAGTTTATATCGCTATTTACAATATTAAAAGCACATCTATATATACATAAATTCTGTATTCTAGTGAATTTCCTTTTTACAGAAGTATGGGTCAGAAACTCTAAAATTAATGTATACTCATATGCATACCAGATTGAACATATAAGTGAGTATATCATATATAATAAAAATTAGATTTCTCTTTACTGGAGAAACAAGTTACAAATAAGAAAGAAGAGAAGACAAGCATGAACTCTATGTTCTTGGTTTGGAATTGGAAGAAGAAATAAGAATTCATTATTTTATTTTGAAATGCAGAAAAATATTCATTTCCAATTACTTCTAGAACAAACAGTTATAATTTCAATGTGTTAAAATGACACAGATTTAGGGCCGAGGATTTAGTTCAGTGATGCTGCCTCCTGCTTTGCAAGCACAAGATCCCAGGTTTGATCCCTAGTACCAAAAACCTAACACAAAACAGATTTATTACTCTACAGTTCTTAGAACTATTAGTTTAAAAAGGTTGAGTTACCATAAGTGTGTTGGCTGTATAGAGTCTACACAGGATGCTCTTGGAAAATAACTCTTTACTTTTCCAGCAATAGAGGCTTCAGCATTCCTTGGCTTGTGGCCTCTTTTCTCATTTTCAAAGCCAGCAGCAGAGTATTTTCAAATTTTTCTCTAATTTGGACATTTTTTATATCTTTCTCTTTCACTTATATGAGACCTTGTAATTATATTGGGTAAACTCAAATAATCTTCTCTTTCCATTATCCTTAATGTCATCAAATTTGTAAAATCCTGCTTGCCATATAAGGTAGAGTATTCACAGGAGAATGGGTGTTACCACATGGACATTTTAAGGAAACATATTTCCTTGCCTATTACACATAAATATTCAGAAGTAAATGTAAATGTTTCTGTATATGCATGGTTTTATACTCTGTCTATATGATATAATGGTTATATACAGTAGTGTGCACAGTAGCAGTAAAGGCCTCTTATTTCCAACAAAATTCTGTTTTGACTACCAATGTCCCAAGTCGATCTGGAAGACGCTGAATCAACCCGCTGCAGACAGGCAGATCTGCGGACACCCTACCAAGGTCTCGAGTGTCATGGAACATGCCAAATCACCCCGTGCCCCGGCAGCAATCCACTGGACACCCCCCGTCCCCCCCACACACACACTCCTCTGGCCTCTTCTCTGTACAGCCACCTGGCTCCACACTGCAAAGACGCAGAGGACACCAGACCACCAGAACACTGTACTGGGTAAGTTGGAGTCATCTTCACATCCCATCAGGACTGGGTTTATCTTCAGGGGAAGGGCAGCTGGAATCTGCAATACAACTCTGCAGAGTTCAATCCTACAGGAGGACAGGGAGCTCAACTTGGGACTTCCAGCCAGAAATCTTCCTGAATCTCATGGGTCTGCGACTAGCTTGATGAGACTCATTGACTTACATCTCCACACTGCTACCCACATTGTCTATTGTGACAGCAGAGACATACCCTGAAAGAGGCCCTTCATCTTCATTGGTTTTTTTTATTCCCAAAATTAGTATTATTCTTTTGTTTTTTTCTCTTTTCTTTTCTTTTGCTCCTCTTGTCTTTAATTTTTTTTCCTACTCTTTGCAAATATTTATTTTTCTTGCCTTTTTTTTCTTTTCTTGTCTTCTTTCTTTTATCTTTCCTTTCTCTCTCTCTTACACTCAGTCTCTTGCTCTCCCACATTGTTCATCTTCCCTTTTTGTTCGTTTTGGTCCTCATTCAGAGTTCTTCTTTGTTTTACTATTATTCTCGTTTTCCTTCTCACCTGTGTACTCTGGCCACACTGCTAACCTTCCCCTATCCTTCTTCCCATCTGTCCCTCCCTCCCCAACCCCTTTGAACTCCCCATCCCAAAGGGTAAAGTTGTTATATTGAAGAGTTCATTCACTATATGTTGGGTTGGTCCTAGATCTTGATTTATGTCACACAGCTAAAGGTGATAGATTAATGACTACCACTAAATGTCATTTTCAAAGATGTACTTGATGCAATAGTGTTGCTGATTGTATAACTTGGGCCAAGGTGTTGTGATTGATCTAGTCAATGAACCTTCCTAGTATAAGGAAAATGAGATAGCCTTAGAGTCATTAGAGACTCAAAACCTAAAGACCAGCTATATGTGGAAGACATCTCTGAGAAGCAATCATTCCATAAGGGTTCTAATTACAAGCAACAAAGATACCTACAGTAAGCAATTTCAAACTATCCACCCTGGAGTTAAACCAAGGACAGTACCAAAAACAAAAATGAGAAGACACTTAAGCAAGGCACAAACTCAGACTTCCATCCCCCAAGGGTAAATCCTGGGGAAAATGAGATGGAAAAGTCCCATAATCAACCACCTGCATACCCTGAACTGATAGCACAGGAAGTAACAAAACAGATGAATGAGGCTCTAGAAAAATTCAAAGCAGAAATAACCTCCCACATATCTACAGAGATGGTGAGCAGAATGAAAGACATGATTAGAGAATCTAGAACAGAAAGAGATAAAAAAAAATAGATGAGCTCAGAAACATGCTGGAAACCATGAATACCCAGCATAAGAAAGAAATGCAAACAATGATTGCTCAACATAAGAAAGAAATGGAATCCATGAAACAGATTCAAATAGATATTCAGGAGATCAAAAACTCCATTGAAAGTATCCACAGCAGATTAAGGGAATCTGAAGATAGATATCAGATATAGAAGACAGGATCACAGTTAGAGACTATGAAAATAGAGATTTCTTAAAAATAGCAAGGGATCAGGAGAAATCAATCCAACAACTACTAGACAATGCAAAGAAGAATAACATAAGACTGATAGGAGTCCATGAAAAAACAGGAGAAAGCACAATTGACATAAAAAACTGTTCACAGAAGTAATAGTGGAAAACTTCCCAGACAGAGGTAGAGAATTAGACATACAGATAAGTGAGACATTTAGAACTCCAACTAGCCATGATCAAAAAAAATCTACATCTAGACATATAATAGTCAAGATCCCAGAAACCCAACAGAAAAACAAAATCCTACAAGCAGTTAGAGAAAAGAAACAAATCACCTACAAAGGAAAGCCCATCAGAATCACAGCAGACTT
>NW_004624827.1:9411500-9455665 GCF_000247695.1 Heterocephalus glaber | reverse complement strand
GAAATTAGGGAAAAATTCCTTTTACAATAGCATCCAAAAAAATGAAATATCTAGGAATCAATCTAACAAAGGAAGCAAAAGACTTCTACACTGAAAACTACAGCACTCTGAAAAAAGAGATCAAAGAGGAAACAAAGAAAATGGAAAGACATCCCTTGCTTTTGGGTAGGAAGAACCAATATAGTGAAAATGGCCATACTTCCAAAACTGCTATATAAATTCAATGCAATGACAATTGAAATTCCAACAATATACTTCACAGAACTAGAGAAAACAATCCATAAATTCATTTGGAACCAGAAAAGACCTAGAATAGCTAAAGCAATTCTAAGCAACAGAGACATGGCTTGGGGGTATCACAATCCCCAAATTGAAACTATACTACAAAGCTACTATGATAAAATCAGCATGGTACTGGCAGAGGAACAGATTTGAGGATCAGTGGAATAGATTAGAAGATGCAGAAACAACTCCAGACATGCTCAACCACCTCATCTTTGACAAAGCAGCCAACCACCATCATTGAAGGAAAGATAGCCTATTTAATAAATGGTGTTGGAAAAACTGGATTTTAACCTGCCAAAGATTGAAACTAGACCCATACCTATCACCATGCACTAAACTAAGATCAAAGTGGATTAAAGATATAAATATCAGGACCAAAATACTAAACTTGCTGTAAGATAAGTTAGATAGAACTCTTAATGACATTGGCATAGGAAAAGACTTTATGAATAAATCCTCAGTAGCACGGGAACTAGCACCAAGAATCAACAACTGGGATCTCATCTTATTAAAAAGCTTCTGCACTACAAAAGAAAGCACCAACAGAGTTAAGAGACAACCTACAATGTGGGAAGAAATTTATAGCAGCTGTACCTCAGACAAAGGACTACTATCTAGAACACATAAAGAATTGAAAAAAATCAGACCCCCCCAAATTCAAAGACCCAATTCAAAAATGGGCATCGGAAATGAACAGACATTTCTCTGACAAAGAAGTAAAAGCAGCAAACAAATATACGAAAAAATGTTCAAGATCACTCGTCATTCGAGAAATGCAGATGAAAACAACCCTGAGATTCCACCTCACCCTAAAAAGAATGGCTGCTATCAAGAAATCAACAAATAAAAAATGCTGGGAGGGTTGTGGGGAGAAAGGAACCCTTCTCCATTGCTGGTGGGAGGACAGACTGGTGCAACCACTGTGGAAATCAGGATGGAGATACCTCAAAGAAATAGGACTAGAGATCCCATTTGACCTTGCTATTCCCCTTCTGGGTATCTTCCCAAAAGAATTAAAAGAATCATACCACAGTGATATATGTGCACCCATGTTCATAGCGGCACAGTTTGTAATAGCTAAACCTTGGAAGTAGCCCAAGTGCCCATCAACTGGAAACTGAATAAAGAAAATGTGGGTTTTTTATAAAAAGGAGTACTGCTCAGCCATAAAGAATGAAAAACTAGAGTCATTTGTACCTAAATGGATGCATATCGAGGCCATACTCTTGAGTGAAATAAATAGGACACACGTGTAAATACCTAATAGTTTCTCTATTGTGAGAAACTGATAGTGTAAACAAGAGTTAAAATGATTGAAATGAATATTTGATAATTTGAAATAGGAAAAAAGGTCCAAAGATGAAGGGGTGAAGGGAGGGGAAGGGGAAAGGAAAAGAGGGAAAGGAAAAACTATGAGAAAAGAAAAAGAAATGGCAACAAATTTTATGTAAATAGGGAAGGGTGGAGGGGTGAAGAGCACACAGGTAATGGGGAAAAAAATAAGAACCAAGATATATCATGTACAGGTACAAACACCCATTGATAAATGTAAACAAATTATATACCTAAAATGTACTAATAAAATGTACCAATAAAATTAATTTAAAAATAAAACAAAAACAAAAAAAAACCCCTCTGTTTTGAAATATACTTCTTCACTGAAAAAATATAGGCTCTTTGAAGAAGCTGTTGATTTCAGAGATACAACACTGAAAATATGAAATAGGGCTACAGCTTTATGTGGTACCACAAAATTAAAAGAATCTAAATAATAGGGCCATATTAAACAGGTATAGATGTCAAGCTGGAAAGCAAATCCAGTGGTGAAGATCATTTAAGCAACAAAATTTTAAGCAATGAAATAAATGATAGTATTTATTTTATTATAATGATTGCATAATAACATAAAATAAAATACATGTTGGTGTGTCTACACTTAATAGAATTGCCAGATAAAACATTAATTTGAGATAAACAATAGAAAATTTTATTTGAGTATGTTTTAAATGCCTGAGCTGTACTTATCCAGTACTAAAGTCATTTTCCTTGTTTTGCTGAAATTAAAATTTGACAGCTGTGCTGTATTTTTGTTTGTAATATATGGTATCCACAATACTAATAAGAACAAATAGATAAACAGATGCTTATAGATATGGAGATAGATACATAGATACACATAGATGGAATTTTATGATGTAATAATTTTAGTTATTGAATGCTGAAGGGACATGGGAAATATAAATTCATCATTAGAATACCAAAGTAATATTTGTCACAGAGAAGATCTTCTGATAGCTGTTAAAATTACCAGGTTAAAATTTGTGCATAATTACACAATGTAGTCTCAAAATATCTCCCCCAATGGACTTATTAATTACAAAAGAAAAATAATGATAAATCTAGGTCTATTTGTCTCCTCAAAAATATGCCCAACTCCTAACTCCACATTCATGTGAATTTGACCTTATAGGAAACAGTTTTATAGATGTTATTAGGTATCTTGAGATGAAATCATCCTACATTTAGGAAGGGCTTTAAACCTATTTACTAATCTTTTTCTAAGAAGAGGGATATTTGAGACATGGACACTGAGGAAAGCCATGCAAAGATGGAGGTGGAATCTGTGTATTCACTGGTCAGGACACAGGATGGTTTGCCAACCATTGCCAGAAATGAGAGGAGAGTTATGAATATGTTCTCCCTTAAAGCCTCCAGAAGGTACTGACATTACTCTCATTTTGATTTCAAACTCCTGGTCTCAGAAACTACAAGAGGATGAACTTCTGTGGTTTAGACCAGCAAAGTTGTGGAAATCTATTGTAGAAGCTCTAAGAACCTACTACACCAAATGATCAAGATTAACCTAATGCACCAAATAATCAAGGTTAAGATTTTCTTGACATATTGCATAACCTCAATCTAATAATGAGAAACAATATAGTCTAAGGGCCATTTTATGAAATTGTCACCCAACATATTAGAATTATTAAGAACATGAAAAAACTTATATACCAGCATAAATGGAAAGAATCAGAAGATACAGGAAGACTAACTACAATGTGGTACCCTGGTTTGTATCCTAGAAAAAATGGGACATTAGTGAAAAAACTCACAAAATCTTGATAAAATCAGTACGGTGACTAATATTATTATGACAGTGTCAATTTGTTTATTTTGCTAATGATTCTATGAATATGTAGGTTATCAACTTTAGAGAAAGATAGATTATAGATATGAAAGTATGATATCTTTATCTCTCATAAGTGCAATTTTTTAAAAATAAAAACTAAACAGGGCCAGGGATTTAGCTCAGTAGTTCTGCCTCTTGCCTTGCAAGCAGAAGGTCCTGCATTTGATCCCCTGTATCCCGCCCTCGCCCCACAAAAAAAAAAAAAAAAAAAAAACACCTTAAATAAAGTTTTTTAAAAACTAAACAAAAATTACATTAATGAGGTATACCTAAACAGTAATTTGGGCCATGCTGTTTGAAGCAAGATTATTCTTTGCTTTTTACTAGAGTATATGATGGGAAATCTGAATGGAATGGGCTGAGTGCCATTTTGCCCAACATTCTTTTATTGAAGCTTTAAACCCTATACCTCAGAATTTACTGAACATGGAAATAGGGTTTTCAAAGAGGTTACTAAAACAAGAGGGAATTAGGGTGATTCCTGATGAAATCTGACCAGGAGAAGGACCCAGGTTGTGTGCACACCAAGAAGAGTCTGTTAGAGAACATGGTGTGAAGGAAGCCACCTACCAGCCCAAGAGAAAGGCCTACAGAGAAATAAACCTATCTACATCTGGATCATGGACTTCAGTTTCTACAAATGTGAGCTAATAATTTCTTTTTAAAAAAAAAATCACCTAGTCAGTAGTATTTTGCAATGACAGCTTTAGCAACCACAGAGAGCATTACTGTACCTCCTCCCCTTAGTGGCTGGGGTGGGGGACTATGAGGGCTTTGAAAAGTGAGCATTTCCAACTTTTAAATTATTTACCTAAATATGAGGAATAACACTTAATTATGATTATCAGAAAAATGCAATTAATGACATTGGTTTTCTTTGTGACAACTAAATATTTGCTGAACATAAAATAAGGCATTGGAGCACACAGCTTGAGAGGAGGTGAATGTTTAGAAGAGACATTATAAGAAACAGAAATCAAGGTAGACAAGAAAGAAAAGATAATCCCAATTAACTCCATGGCAATATAACACCTGAAAGTAGTTAATATGCTTGAGTGAAAGCCCACTTATAAATACCTGTTCTGCCATTTGTAATTCATATTTCTTTTTTATCCTTTTGTAAAACTGAAACTAAATATATAATATACTATTTATGATAGTTTAGACAATGAAAGTTTTCAGTTATTTGGCATTGAGTTTCCTAATTAGTGTCAGTTAAACTTAAAATATACACAATTCACACTAAATAATATCAATTAAATAATTTTCATAAAAAGGCAAAATTATAGCTATCATTTTGAAAAAGAGTACAAGTTGAAGACTGTATTTAACTCATGAGGGAACCAAGTAAATATTACAATGGCCTCAAAAGAGAATGCACAATTCAGAAGCAATTATAGATCAGGAATATTGAAGTGAATATCTAATTTCCACAATGTAAAAGGAAGACAATTTAAACTCTGCCAGACATGATAAAATTTTTATGCCCATCAATGACATGTAAGTTTTGAATAATATTAAAATCTCTTAGATGAAATGAAAGTCTATAATCAGATATCCTGAGCCAATGTCTTCGAAACAGTGCATATACTTTTATTTTTGAAACAGTGCATATAATTATGTAAGATGTTGATATATTTACATATTCAATAAATATTTAGTAATTTAAGTGTATACTACATGATAGTGCTGTGCCTAAAAATGCACGACTTAGTTTAAACATATTTAATTATAAAACATGATAGCGATCACCTGAGCCTGAAGAGATTTATAATTGTTTTTCTAACTAGAGGTCTTGTGTCAGTTTTGTTAGAAGCTGACTAGTCAGGGTGGTGGTTGCTAAGTTTAAGGTGGTTGTAATAATTTCTTAAAATAAGATATCAATCCCATTTCCTGCATCAGTTGACTAACAAAAGATTTCTCTGTAGCATGCAATAAAGGGTGATAGCATTTTACTCACAAGGGAACTTCTTTCGAAACTGAGTCAGGCCTCTCCAACTCTATCACTTTACTAACTAAGTTTACATCATGTTCTAAATCTTTGTTTTGTTTCAATACTGATGACCAGGAGTACATTCTATCTTATGAAACTACTCTTTGCCATTCATCGGAACCAATTTCTCACCCATTAAAGTTTTATGGGGGATGGCAACAAATTAGTAACATTTTCAGACACCATTTTTATTCTGTATTTCTAACTCATTAGCAGTTATTTCCTATACTGAAATCTTGAACTCTACAAAGTCTTCCATGAGGATTGGAATCAATTTCTTCAAACCATTGTAAATGTTATTTTGGTCCATTCCTACAAATCACAAATGAACTTCATGGCAAATAGGATGGTGAATCCCTCCCATAAGATTTTTCAATTAACTTTACTCAGATCCATACACTATCTGTGGCAGTTATTTCCTTACAAAAGTGTTTGTTTGAATGCTTGTTTGTTTTTAAGATGGGATCTTGCTAACTCACTAAGTTGCCCAAATAGGGCTTGAACTTGTGATCCTCTTCCCTCCGCCTCCCGGAAAGCTAGAATTACATGCATCCACAACAATGCCTACCTACAAAATGCATTTCTTAAATAAAAAGACTTGAAAGTTGAAATTGCTCCTTCATCTACACAGAATTGCTTTCATGTTACCCAGCATGACAAGATTAATCTCACTGTATATCTCCATCAGAGCTCTTGGGAAAACTGGTGAACGGTCATGATCAGTATTATTTTGAAAGAAACACTTTTTCTAAGTTGTAGGTTTCAACAGTGAATTTAAAATATTCAGTAAGCCATGTTATATGCAGGTGTGCTGTTTTGCAAGCTTTACAGTTCCAATTCAAGAACCCAGGTTGAGTATGTTTATTATAATTCTTAAGGACTCTAGGATAAGGGAAACACACACATTGGTTTAATTTCAAATCACTAACTACATTAGCCTCTCACAAAAAGAGTCTGCTTGTCCTTTGAAGCGTTGTAGTCAGGTCTTGACTTTCTCTTCACCTATTGAAGTCCTAGACAACTTCTTCAAATAGAAAGCTGCTTTGTGCATAGCTGTTGTTTAGTGTGGTCACCTGCATCAATGGTCTTAGATCCTCTGGGTAATTGGTTCCATCTCTCCATCTGCACCTGCTGCTTCACTTTGCACTTTCACATTGCAGAGACAGCCTCTTTCCTTAAGCCCCAAGAACCAACCACTCCTTGCTCAAGGACTTCTTTTGAAGCTTCTGTGCCACTCTCAGCCTTCACAGAATTAGAGTTAGGGCCTTGCTCTGGGTTAGGTTTTGGCTTAGGTAATATTGTGCCTGCTTTGATATATTCTCTATCCTGATCACTAAAGCTTTTTCCACGTAGGCACTAAGGCACTGTGTTCACTGGAGTAGCACTTTAAACTTCCTTTTTTGTTTACATTCACAACTCGAATAACTATTTGATGTAAGGTTTTAGCTTATCTCAGCGTACCTCGCCAAACTCAATCATTTCCAGCTTTTGATTTTAAAGTGAGATATGTACTACTTTTCCTGTGAACACTTAGAGGCAACTGTAAGGTTAATTGATCTCTTTTCAGTCCTGTGGTGCCTGAGGGAGAGAGACTTGAGGAAAGAAAGAAAAGTGGAGAAAAGGCTGGTCAGTGGAGGAAGAAAAAACACACCACATTTATGGGGTTCACAGTATTACATGGGATCAGTGTGTGCTGCCTCTGAACAATAAAACATCAAAGATCACTTTCCACAGATCACAATAACAGATAATGATAAAGTTTAAAATATTGTGAGAATTTTCAAAACGTGATCCAGAGTCATGAAGCAAGCATGTGTTCTTAGGGATTAAAAAAAGTGCCAATAGACTTATATGATGTAATGTTTCCAAAAATTTTTAATTCATGAAAAAAATACAGTATCTGCGAAGTACAATAAAATAAACCACAATACAGTGAGGTAGACTTAAAAAAATCTGTACTTGAAAACTTTATTCAATTAGAGAATCAATATGAATTCTTGGTTTACGAATAATATTCATAAACTCCTATTATATAATGGCACATATATATGTAACAATGCTAAGTTTTAAAATGCTGATGTGAATTATTGATATCCTTTTCTCACTTTAAAACCCAAAAAGGACGTTTTTATTTATCCCAGCTGACTTAAAAATGGATAAAAATGTAGAAAAAAGGATCACATGGAAATTTGTATAAATTGCAAAAACTAACCTCAGATTATTTAGATTTGAGAGTTGAGTAAAGAAGTCAATGATTGGAATTCTTATAACAGCTTTCAGTTGATTTTAATGTATTTTTAAGTGTAGTAACTATTTTTAAAATGTCATCAGTTCTTTTTATCAGATGTACCATCCTATTAACTTCTTTATAATTTGATGAAAATAGTTCTGTGTAAAATATTCTTATGTGAATTGTGAAGGGGAAAATAAAAAATGTATAAGTTATTCCTAGATTTTCCAGTTTCAGAAAAAGCACTACAATCTAAAATCCAACATTTATGTTCCTGGAATAGAAGAGTGTCTTCAGACAGTGCTTTCTCCTATTTTGAGTGTGCATTACCAACTGATTTTTCCCTAGTCTCTTTCCAATTGCCTTAGGATATTGGTGATATGACTTTCATACCGTATTGTGGTTTTTGAGTTTTTTTCATCAGTTGTAGCAGGCAGCAATTTACTTTGCTGTTCAAGACCCCTTAAGATTCATTCATGTGCTTAACTGAAAATGAAGTGGTTTATTTCTTCTTTCCAACAGCAGTCAGCCTTCCTGTATTTAAAACATTTGTCAACATACATCTCTTTTTTGTTCTTTTTTTCTTTGCTTGCAAAGTAATCATTTATTTTTTAGAAAACAAATGTCCACTGGTATTACATGTGTCATTGCTGAAGTCATTGCCACAGATAAAAATTTTCTATCTGTGATTTTATTCAAATAATACTTACTTTTAAAATGCAATAGGTGATGTTGAACAAAGGAAAAAAGTGCACCTGTAGATTTTTCCTGATTGATTACATGTATTCAGGACAGCATGATTATTAAGGGGAATGAACCAATTTTTAAAACTAATTTTATAACCATTTTGGGTTTTTTTTGTTGTCCCATTATCTGGCTCGTGTGAAATATGTAAAATAAAATAGGACAAGAAACACAGCAAAACTAAATGAGCATGAGCAGTGCAGAAAGTAATAATAGGTAAGTATTGTCTGAAAATACGTTATAGGAGTATTACTAACATCAAAGATGCTATTAAAAATTCAAATAGCCAAAATTTATAATAAAAATTCATCATAATTACATATACATAGAAAACTTTACCACCTCTAACAGTCTCAGAGTAGGGAGTATTGTAGTTAAAATTTAAATAAGAACAAAGTTCCAAATAGGGCCATACTGGCACAGTGTATTACAGGAACTCAAATGAGATTCCATTAAATGGCTGTTACTCCATACATGCAAGTGGTTCACATGAAATCCTCCCCTGAAACGTAAGAATTATCTGGTAAAAATTGAACAGTTATCACGGAAAGATAGAACTGTCATTTTCAAATGGCTTTTCTGATTGAATTTAGTACCCTTTAAAATTGGAAGCAAAACGGATTCTGAAGGAGGTAAGGGCAGATCTAAGTTTGAATACCAACTTTGAATGTAGGTGAAGTACTTAGGCTAAACAAACCTCATATCCCTTATTTACACTGTGGGATTAACATCTACCTCAAGCTGCACTGAGGTTTATGTGTTTTACATTTAAAAATCAGTTCCTTTCCATAAAAAAATGTAGTTTTTGTTGAAATATATTTTTAAATGTATGGGACAAAGCAAAGAGACTGTGACTAAAAAGAATAACACAAACACATACACACAGAAAATTGTTTTGTTACAAGAGCGAATGTGTACATTATTAAATAGATTTTTATAATTCTTTGTTAAAATTTCTGGCGTACTTTTTTCTGTGCTAACATAGCAAATTACAATAAATTAAATAGGTAAATAACAAATTTATTATTTTACAGTTCAGAAGTCAAAAGCCTGGTAGGTCTAGGTTTCACTGGACTAACATCAATGTAGTGGTGGAACAGATGCCTTTCTGGAGGCCTCACAGGAGATTTCTGACTGCTCTTGAAGTTTGTTGGCCAAATTCAAGTCCTAGCAGCGGTAGGACTGCCATTACCATTTCTGGATTGGTATAAATTGAAGGCTCCTCCTACCTTCTACAGGATGCTCACATTTCATGGTTTCTGGTTCTTGTCCCTAAATCTTCAGAGCCAGCAAGATGGTTGGAGCAGTTAAGTCTTTCTCTCATTACATTTCCCTGGTCCACTCTTATACATGTCTTGTCCATTTTTATTTGTATTTTTAATTTTTTTGTAACTATACACATTTTGTCTTTTTATTAGTATTTGTTTTCCTTTTTCCATTTGTAAAAACTCATGTGATTATATTGGGCTTCTCTAGAAAATCCAGGATCAAAATAGTTTCCCTATGTTAAAATTAGCTGATAAGCAAATTCCATTTATAACTTTATTTCCCTTTGCCATCTCACTTATATTCACATGGTCTGGGAGACAAGAATGTGAACTTTGGCCAGGACATTATACAGTCTATACACCCAGAGAACCCACATTTGTTCCATCATGTTTAGCCATCATCTCCCTTGCCAATTTTACTCATTCATCTGTATTCTCTCTCTCTAAATAAAAACTAACATCCCAAGCTGTGAATCACTTTTCGTTTCTCACACATTCGTAACTACTAAATTCAGTTCTGTAATGAGTCTTACATGTTATCTCAGCAGTATTTCTTGAATTCATCCTCCACTTACCATCCTCAAATTTACTGCTTTGGAATAAACTCATAGTCTCAATATTTTTAAGAAATTGTCTACACAATATCCATTTTATTCTGTCTAATGTATTTGTTATATAGTTTCATTTCCTAGTTAAAATATTTCACTGGTTTACCATTCTCATAGAGAATGGCATTACTGTATTTTATCACCAATTTTATTTTATCAGCAATTAACTTCCACTTTTTCTGTTATTTTTTGCCTGGCTCTTTCTTGTTTAACATCCAACTGTTATTTCATCACCATTTATTTTGAGGAGCATTCATTCTTCAATTCTAGATGAAATATACTTCCTCATCCCTTCATATATGTCTCACAACATTTATCACATTGCTTTTATTATCAGTTTTCTAATTTTCTTAACAAATTTCTCCTAATGATTTGTTAAGCTCCAAGGGAACAAAGTTATTCTTTTTACCTTTAATGAGTCCTTAAATTCAGTTTAAAGCATGACAACTAATATATAGTGAATCAGTGTGTGCCAAATGAGTGATTAATAGTAAATCGTAACTATCCTGTCTAGTCTCACAGAGTCCTTGAAGTGAGAGACATTATGCTAAGTGAAATAAGCCAGATAAAGATAGGAAAATATTACAGAATATCACTTACCTATGGAATCAAAGCAGAGAAAAAAAATGAAATATATAGAAATAGAGAATTGAGAAATTTATTTAGAAGTTACAAAGTAGCAGACATATAGAATTAACCAGTCTAGGGATCTAATGTACAACATGAGGGATTAACTTAATAAAACTGAGTCATGTTTTGGATTCCTGCAAAATGGGTAGATTTTAGCTGCTCTTGGCACAAAAAGAAGAAAGTAGTTGTTAACTATGATACATGATGGCTGCTAACATGTTTTGCAATAGTAAATACTTTATGTATGTGTCCCATGGCATCATGTTTTATACATTAAATATTTATAATAAAATGCATTAAATAAATAGATGAGGCATGATGCAATTATTTGTGAAATGCCTACTATACACATTTATAGTTTTATATTTTAAAAAATTCTGAAACAAAGATTTATAATATATATTAGCGATTGACTTACTGTCTTCTTTGATGGTAGCTCTACACTTTAATCAAAATTAAAGACTTTAGAAGCTGTATTTAGATATTTCATAACTCCCAATCTCTGCACAATGTGTAGTGGTATTAAATTACAAAGAAAAAATGGGTGTCTATCTTGGTTAACTTATTCTAACATATATCCCGGTCACAAGCCTCCATCAATACTAAAGCTTTGGCCTTGTGTGGGAATCCTGACATGTGTGCTGACAATTCATCCCTACTAATTTAATGGCTGAATGAAGACTATTTTATAAATCAGTGGATACTTCTTTTTCTGTATTTTAACAATTGCTGCATGTAAGTGTTGCCCACAGGAGTAAAATAGAACTAGGGTGCCAATACAGATAGCATAAGAGACTTGTGTTATTTAAGTTTTGGTCAAAGCCGAGCAAGAAGTTTAGTTGTGTAATAATCTCATATTTGCATAGTCAGTAGACAACCAAGCAAAAAATACTATTTTAACTTATTTTGGAATTCATGAGTTTCTCATTAGGGTCGTATTCAAACTAGATGAAAGGTACTCCTGAAGACTGTCTTTGTAAATATACAAGGGAATATCAGGCAATACAGTATTTTTATGTAAAAAAAAATGCAGTGCAAGACACATTGCCAATAATTTTCTAAAATACTCTCTTGTTTGAACATACTTATCTCATCATTACTGACACCATTAGAAGCAATTATGGAAGTCTCTTTTGTGAATATTTTTACAAGGTATAATAAAAATATGACGAATGCTGCTGGTGAGCATAATCCAACAAAAAGGCAGGCTCCTAAATCCTTACTTTGTGTCCTCATCTACCTTACTCCTGGAATCTGGCATTGTGTGACTTTTGGCTTTTCCCCAATGTCATCATGACAGAGAAGATGAATGCTTTGAATCGATTCAGGACAGCCAGAAGGCCATGACAGCACAATTAAAGATGATTATGAAAGAGTGAAAGAGGACCTCCAGAACTGCTTCAGAAAGGGTTAAGAATGAGGGTTAAGTGTATTCAAAATGAAAAGAAGTATGTGAGAGGCAGAGGGTGACCAGCAATATGTCTTTTATTTTAATAATTTTTAAAGTATTCACTGTATTTGATAATCATACCTACATTAACTTTTTACAAAATAAATACACCCCCTAAACCTTCCAATATTTGAATTTAAAAACACAATTTCAAAACATTCTCATATTCATTAATCATGAAATTGCAGTTTGCTTAAAAAAGATGAGAAAATTATAATATTTTTCAAAAAGTCTTTCAATAATATTTGGATCAATGGCACGCTATACAATGCTGAGGATGGGAACTTTTCAAATTATTTTTTTTGAGAAGTTTTTAAATACTGACTTTATTATCAAACGAAGACTGAACAGAATGCAGAATTCATAAATATACAGAATCAAGTTCATTACCAAAATGAATAATTGGATACCCTACTTCCTGTTCTCAGCATCTCTCTGGGGTCCTCGGAAAAATAGTTCGCATAGAGGAAATTGCAATGTTAATGACAAATTTGGGGACAATCTGTTCAGAATAAGCAGGAATTCATAATGAAATACAGCCTTGCTCAGGCCTCTCCTCCCACTTCCCTTCTGGATTTAGTTGTCATCTTGCACTAGAGCAGCAGCATCCTCTCCCCGCTGCCTCCTGCCAATCTCATGAGCACAGCACCAAGCAGGACACCTTCTGGCTGGGGAGGGAGAAAGCCTCCCCTCGGCCACCATTAACTGTGTGTTCCCCAAATTACATGCATTTATTCCATCCTAAATGTGGACTTTAGAGCTCCTTCACAATTTAACTTTGGGCAACCTAAGCATTGAATTTCACATCCAGAATTTATGTTCGTGGATTAATGACAAGGGGAGGATCAGGGTTATTTTGTTTCTAATATTTATTTCTCCAAATTGGTGACTGATTCTGTCCAGAGAAACTGAAAGAATACATACGAGGGAGTGAAAATAAGAACTGTCGTTTTCAAAGGTTTCCAGAACTTGATACAGTGACCCTGAACTTGAGAAGGAAGCATAGTGCTAAGTTTAAGGGTGGGCCCCAGAGAATTTCCTTTGGGACCCCATCCTCAGCACATTAGAGTAATGAGAGACAAAGACATTAAGAATTTCTAACTTTTTAATTTTAGCCAGATTGAGCATCCTACAATCTGAATCTGAATCTCAGAAATTAAGAGAAATACATGATTCTTACAAATTGGGTCAATCTTATTTTCTAGTGAAATTCTGTTTGGTTCTGGCATTATCCTAAATCTGGAATGAAGGAGAGATAGCACCAGTGGGGACCTGTCCCAAGGCCTGAATCTTCAGCCCATTAAGTCTCTTTGCTGGGTGCTTCCTGGGCTCAAGTCCCTGCTCTGCCACCTTCTAGGAGAGGAAGAGGGACATGGTTCTTCCTCCCTGTCCCTCAGTCTGCTCAACTGTATGATAGAGACAACAATATATACAGGGGATAATAGTAGACATTTCATATTATTGTCCTGGGGGTTTAGAATGAATGAGACACAAAGAATAACTATGGTGGTAGCAAGCTCTAACATTTGATGAGCACTTAATAAGTGCCAATGACTAGGCTAAGCATTTTTCACAAATTATTTTAATCCTCAAATAATCTTTTAAAGTAAATATTATTAATGCCTCTATTTTTTAAACGTCTTGTAGTATTCAGCAGTGAACCCATAAGGACCTGGGCTTTTCTTCAAATTATTTTTATTACAATAAATCCTAAAGTGTTCTACAATTTTAATCCCTAATATTTCTCTAAATTGATTTACTATGTTCATTAAAAGTAAGAAATAATTTTAACATAAAAAAGTTAAACTTTATTTAGAAATAGAGAGTATTAAAAACTAAAACTTTAAAACACTAAAAATTAATAAAAATGAGAAATCATTTATGCTGTCAGATATTAAATTATTCATTGTAATTATTATTTTCCTCAAATTTAGATAGTAGTGGTGCAAGAAAAAATATATCAATCAGTAGAATTGAATAAAAACTTCTAAAACTAACATGAGAATAAAAATATTTAAGGTAGCATAAAGATAATTTCAAAATACTTCAGCAAAAAGAATAATTCAATAAGTGTTACCAGAAAACTGGGGAGAACATAAATGTATTTATTTATTTATTTTTATCAATAGTATATATTTGTGATACATAGTAATTACATTCATCTTAGAGAATATATATACATATGAGTATATGATTAAGATGATTATATGATTAATATTAGTATATATATAGTTCTCTTTTTTTGGTACCAGGGATCAAACTCAGAACCTTGCGCTTGCAAGGCAGGGGGCAGAACCACTGAGCTAACTCCCCGGCCCTAATATATATATATATATATATTTCTATTTTGTCTCTTCTTTTCTCCCCTTATTGCCAGGTCGCTTTCCCATCTTCACAAATTCTACTCTCCCCATTGAGAGCAGAAGTTTAAACACTATCTCACAGCATATAAATAAAGCCTATTCAGAACAGTGAAATAAAGGCAGAAAGAATGAAGAACAAAAGGAAAGAGGAACAAAAATAAGGAGAGGAAAGAAGAATTAAAAGAATGAAAGAAAGAAAGCAGTAAGGAAGGGAGGGAAAATATGTAAAAGTAGATAAATATGAGTACAAAATATAGTACATGTATATATAATATAGTATGTGTTTGTAATATAAAAGTGTTTTGGGGTTTTTTTGGTACTGGGGATCAAACTCGGGACCTTGCATTTTGCGAGGGAGGCAGCGGAACTACTGAGCTAAATCCCCAACTATAGTATAAAAGTAAAGATAAGTTTAAAATGATTATAGTATGCTCAGAAAATTTAAGTTTCTATGAACAATCAAGATAATAAATTATATAACCCTTATATAATTTCAGGAAATTGTTTTTCTACATATGAGAGCAATTACACAATTTTTTCATGAGTACTGACCCTCCTAAGTGGTCAGTAAAATTATAAATCTTGAGCTACCATTAGAGGAGAGAAACTAAATACATTTCCTAAATACTCAAAAAGCAACAGAACTCTCAAAGACTATCAGCATCAGGAGTTACATAATGCTGATGTGGAGGTGCATATCTGGGATTCCAGCTAACTGAGGGGCTGAGGGATGAGGACAGCAAATTCAAGTTCAACCTGGGGATGTTAGCAACACCCTGTTTCAATACAATAATAAAGGGCTAGCTCAGTGTGAAGGAACTGGGTTCAATCCCCAAGGAGGGAGTCACAGAAAACAAGGAAAAGAAGAGAACAGAGAGGGAGGAGGAGAAGAAAAAGGAGAAGAAGCATAGGAGGAGGGGGGCAGAGGTGTTGGAAGAGGAGAGTGGGAAGGAAAGAAGGAAGCAAGGAAGGAAGGAAGGAAGAAAGAAAGGAAGGAGGAATGAAAAGAGAGAGGGAGGGAGAGTCATGTCAAAGAATACAGGAGGCAATTTAAAATGGCCAAAGATAAAGGTGAGATTAGTTAGACATAAGCATTAGTATATCTGCAGTGTTTCTAAATTTCAGTATATCATATATTTTAATCTGTGGTACCATTATAATACTAAAGAAAATGAAATAAAATAATTTGTCATTTATAAAGAATTCTAAGAAATCAATTCATTATTTTGAATTTGGATATATATAATAAGAATTTATTCTATACTTTCTATAAAAATTCTAGCTCAGAACAATGAAATAACTGTTACAAAGAAATTTCTCTGTATAGATCCATTCCAAAAACGAAGAAAGTATTGAATTAGAATATCACTAATTTACAATGAATATTAAATTAATGAATCTTAGCAATGATTATCAACAACTGTTAATATTCTACCAAAAATGTATATCTTGTTATGAAAATACACAATTTCAGCTGTGAAGTCTCTTCCTGCAAAATTTTTAAAATTATTCATGCCAGAATAACATGGAAAGTATGGTGCTGAGCTGCAGTGAAACTGCATTATGTGAAACTGTAAAGCAAAGAATCTGGCATCTGTGAAAATAAAATGCAAGGAAAAATAAAAGAGATATAAATGAAACTAGTAAGTAAAATGTCTACATAAGGTAATTACAAAGTAAAAATTTTATTTGGATGCTGAGTTGAAAAAGAACATGAAACATGTAAGACTGTTGTGGTGTATATCTATATATGTCCCCAAAGCTCCATGTCCTCATAGGTGGGGCTTTTGGGAGGTGATTGGATCATCAGGGCATGATCCTGAGCAGTGGATTCGTACGCTGAGGACAACAGCTAACTGCAATTTGGGAGGTGAAGCCTGGTCAGAGACGTGAGTCCTTGAGGGTATGCCCCGGAAAGATCTATCTACTTCCTTCCTTCCTCATTATTTCTCTGCTTCCCACTACTGTGCCATGAGCTGTTTCTCTTTGGGCCTGCTCCTTTGCCACATCGCTCTGCCTTGCAATCAGCAAACTATGGTCTGAAACCTTTACAAACTGTAAGCCAAATAAAACTCTCCTTTAATTTGAGGGCACCAGGTATTATGTCTCAATGAAGAGAAAAGCAACTAAGAGACCATCAGAAAGAGTTGAACATCAACTGAACATTTGATAATGTGGATTATTTCTTAAGTAGGGGATAATATTTTATGTATACACACTGAAATAAATGTAGAAGAAATAATAAAATATCTGTATTTTGACTTAAAATGGGTAGTTTGGGACATATGTGAAGGTATTAATCAAGTTTGGACATGTAATGTTGATTCTTCAATTCAATAATATATGTAAAGAGTTTTATTCTGTTTTCTCCGTTTTTATATGTTTTCTATTATTAATGTTAAAAAATATTTTGTTTCAGAAGAAATATTAACATTTCATTGTATTGAGATAAAAAAATGTAAGTTCTTTAATCTTTCAAATTACCTGATTAATTATTTTAGTTATTCAATAATTTATTGTTAAACAAATCATAAAAAGACTAATTCTGTTACAGAACTATCATTCAGAAAAAAGTTCTGTAACAGTACATCTATGTATAAGTACACCTCCTCAGTTAACTGGCAGGTTCAAAAATGAAAACATATCGCAAAAGTAATACAAATACCAAAAACATTATGAAACTGATGCTGAATAAAACATATAGAAAACTTCCTCCCCTCCACAGTTATTTCCGTGGAACATCTGAGACATAAGGTGATTAAATCAAAGGAAAAAAATTGCATATTTTACAAGCATCTTTACCTCAGTAAGGAAGGTGAAGTTGCCACAAGATACTGCTGCAAAAGCCAATGTTGTGTTATGCAATATGATTTATGTCATATCTGAAGTCTTGTCGTGCTAAATCTAAAGCTATCTGTAGTATCAAATCTTAATCAGTACTTTTACATCTGAAATATTAAAATGTTTCTCAGTTACTCTAGATGAACGGTTAGCAATCATGAGAGATTTTATGCTCTTTCTCTCAGGGGGGTTTCGACGACGTCTGCGGACATTTTCAATTATCAAAATTGGAACATAAGGGGCTGAGGATTTAGCTCAGTGGCACCGTGCCTGCCTTGCAAGCGCAAGGCTCTGAATTCAATCTCCAGTACGAAAAAAAAAAGGAACAGTGGTATTGACATGGAGTTGGTAGAAACCAGGGATATAGTTTAACATTCTCTTATGCCCATGGAAGTCTCCTACAGTGAGGAATTATCCAATTCATGACAATGCTCCCTTAGTTTAGAAATTATGCTTTAGCTATAGCAGTATTTTCCTTAGTAAATTCTTAACTTTTCTCAGTTACAAATAAAAATTTTATTTTCGTACATTCATTTATATGCTTATTTCCTCACACTAGAATATTTTACTTTTGATAATGTCACTTTTTATTTAAAACTATAAATGATAGATTTGTCAAATTGCATGTGCTTTTTAATTTTTTTCTTCACTGGATAATTATAGTTATGATGGTACAACGTACATTAGGCTTAAGTTAACAATTATGAAGTTTGCCCTAACATTAGAAGAAGGAAACAAAAATTGTTTGGAGCAACAATATATGCTGATTGATATGGAAAATAAGAAATATATACTTAGGGTACAACTTTAGTTCAATGGGAACATCTTTGGATGGTGGGGAAATACCTTTATATAAACAATAATTGTCAAACTGTAATAATGTTTAACTTAAAAAATTTGAATATTCTAATCATACAAAAGTAATAGAATATTATGCATTGTGTTAAGAAGACTCAAAGTTTTGTTGATTTCATGACCCTTCACTTTGCTGATAGGAGTTCCAAAAATTGTTTAAAAAGTTAAAAAGTACAACATTTAACTATAGTACTAAAAAAAATGGAAACACAAATGAACAATGAACTAAAAAAATAAATTTCTCTTCTCGTGTCAGCTGACCCATCTTTTTCCACAAATAAAAATGACAACAGACTGTTATGTCACTGTATTTAAAAGCAAAACAACCTAAATCGAAGTAAAGGTCCATCGCTGTGTTTTAGATTCAACCACACAGTGTTCATCTTGAACCATGGCCCCTCCAAAAACCATCTTCCCTCCAGCCACAATGCCAAGCAAAGATCATCAATAACTAATCTATATCTTCTGTTCATGTTGCAATCTGTCAGTAAGTACAGCTGAAAACTAAGGATTTCAAGCTAATAATAATATACTTAACACTACCTGACCAATATTAAAATATATTTTAAATACCAGCTTACCCAAGCAGCAATAAGCAAAGAATGAGGAGAAAAGGGTTTTTTAAATGTAGTTTCAGGGTATTTCAGGCACTCCTATCCACTTCAAGGGTATCTGGAGCTCTTGACAATTTCTAGAACACTTCAAGAGAGCAAGCATAATCTCATCAGGATTAAGTTCTCATCAGGATTAGTGAGTATAATAGATATGTCTCAAATAAGAGTTATGCCAATCACAGTGCTTCCCTAAAGTATTCGTAAGAAGATGGTTTCTAACTCACTCATATTCCTCCTCCTTTTCTTGTCCACAGCCTGCCTGTGCTAGTCCAGTGTGGTAGGTTGTCAAAAGACCAAAGCAGAAACCTAGAGGTGGCTTTGGAGACATAGGACTTATGGAGACTTGCTAGCAGGGAAGGATTCACAAGAAGAGTCATACTGTCCAACAACACTGCTCAGAAGGTCAATTTGAAGCAAGCTGGACAAATAATGCTTATTTTCTGCACAGTGCTTTACTCTACACCTGGTTAAAATGGGGTGAGAAATTTTGTAGATTAAACTACATAGCAGTGACATCATTAGTTTGTTGAGTTCTGATGTCTCATCAGCATTTTAAGGATCAACTTCCATGGTGCAAAAAAATAGTTTCTATGAAAACATTAGTTTACCCTCGTTCTCAATATGCATGAGATGAAGTCAGTATTCCTTAATATAATACTTTGCTCTGGTCTCTTATTTGCTTCTATTGTCCCTTTGAGTTGGCTAAAACTTTGGGAATGGAAAGAGGTATTTCACAGACCTGGTGTTTTACTATCTTCCTTTTCTCAAGGATGATTTATTCATCCTCTTCTTTCTCCTTGTCTTCTTACACCTTACCCTAGGCAACTTGAGCCAAATTCTTTGTTCTGTCAAAATCTCTATTAGACTTACATTTATCAACATTCATCTCATATTACTACTTCAGTTTGCTGGTACACTGATTTAAGGCTGCCTTTCACCTTAATTTACATTATTCCACATTTTAGCCAGCTTTTTTGCCATGTGTGATCATTGTTATATGTCAACTTGACTTCGATGTGAACCCCTTAGCAAATTAGTAAACTCTGGATGTTTCTGTGCATGACGGACATGCAGGTCAGCAAACTGAGAGGCGAAGACCCACCACAGGTACAGGAAAGAAGAAGAAAGTGTTTCCCTTTTTTTGGAGGAGCTGCAGCCTTCACCATTGCCTTTGGATGTTGGTTTCCAGGTCCTTCAGCTTTTCAGTCCAGACTCCTTAGCCTTCCAGTGCAGATCTTAGACCTTCTGATACATTCACACTGGTACTCTCTATTGAGTTTCCAGGCTTTTGGCTTTAGACTGCCATGACATTCATTACCTCTGCAGCACACAAAAGGCCATTTTGGATTCTTCCACCTGTCATCTGGCAGATAGCAATTCTTTCAGTTCTCATCCTGTAAGCCTAATGAATCCCTTGTATAATCACACATATTTCCTATTAAATCTGTTCCTCTAGAAAACCAATACACCATGTCCTTAAAATGATGCCAACCTTTGTGAGTTTCATCTGATTGGGAAAGAATTCTGAATGGAACAGAAAAAATGCAGACAGTGGCCTTTTGAGGGCGTTTTTCTATTATTTCCCTTAACTAAGCATAACCCTTCATTTCTTCATCATAGTGTACCCTCTTAGTTCCTTTCTCATTGCTGTTGCAAAATACCTGAAAACCAGAAGTTAAAGGAGGAAAGCTTTATTTTAGCTCACAGTTTGTAGTGATTTCAGTCCATAGTCAGCTGGTTCCAAGGCATGGCAGTATAGCTAAGACATGGAAATGAGTGCTCAAGATGGGAGGGAGGCCATGCCCACAGTGACCCACCTCCTCCCACCAGGCCTAACCTCCCAGCATCACACCCAGCTATAAACCCATTAATGGATTAATCTAGTCCAAAGCTCATGATCCAGTCACTGCCCTAAAGCCCCATCTATGAGCACATGATGCTTCAGGGGGACATCTCGATATAGGCCATAGTAGGTATTTTAGCCTGTTTTGACAGTTCATCAGATATGCATTTCTCTTTCCCTGACATTGTCTTCCAATTTTCAGAGAACTTATTGGGAAATTCTAAAGCACTGACAGGGATTTCTATGTCTTTCTCTTTTATGTTCTTTTCTGATGTCTTCAGGAAGGACAGATAAACAGGTAGCTTGCCTTTTGGTTTCTGGGGTCATCTAGAACCATGCCTATTGTCCTGTTCATTGGTCTGGGTTGTGTAGTGCACCTCCCATTGCTCAGCATTCCCAGAATCCACAAAGTTTCTGCACAACAGCTGCTGGGAAAGATGTTCACAGAAGGCACAGTGTCATAGCACATTATGCATTTTACAAAGAGCACTATATTAAACATACTAGCATGCAACCCCATCATCAACAAATTATAATTGAAAGGAAAAGATATTTGAGAAACATATTATTAAATGTATTATATAAGTTGAAAAATTGAGTTTTTGAAAGAATGCTTCAAAAAACTAGATGTCACTAGCCTTATCCTCCGATTTGAGCTAGAGTGTAATAGAAACAAAATAAATTAATCCTGTGTTATTTGTATATCATAAAAGCTGACTTTCTTTAATCTGACTAAAGAAATGATCTCAGTTAAAGTTTGTAAATTTTTATACCATATATTTTATTCTTACTCACAATACATATCCCATTTCTATAATGTTATCATCATAAAATTCATTATGTTTTTGCATTTTAAATAAAATATACTCAGGCAAATTTAGAAGTGGAATTCTAATATTTAATTTTCAACAGTTTTTAAATTTTGATTCTTAAGGAAAATTTAATAGAACATCCTTGAGTTTTAATGTGATGAAAATATTTTTAAAAATCAAATATTTATAAATTATATTCTTCACCAACATGGAAGACTCAGAGGCTTTTTTTCAATTTTTATTTTTATTAATAGATACTTGCTGTACATAATGATTATATTCATCACTGGGGGTGAAACATGTACATAACACATATTAAATTTTTTATCCCCTTTTCCCTCCCCCTCCCTTCATCTCTTGGTCCCCTTCCCATTTGCAAAAGAACAATCTCCCTATTTCCTATTTTCTATCTTTTATTTTGCTCTTTTTTTATATTTTAGGTTTCTCATATAAGAAAAACCATGATGCTTAAACTAAATAATTATAAATTCTCAGATTGTAATTGGCTTGACAATATCAAATAACTGAATAGTCATTTATTTAAATCTTAATTTACAAGCATATACTAGTGAATTATTAAATGTATATTTGAAAATGAATCTAATCAGATAATAATCTCTATTTTTTTAACCAAAAAATCATTGTTATCAAGTAACATTTATGTAAAAGAGAAAATGTGAATAATAGAAATCAAAGATTTTTATTTTTTCTTGTACTGGGGGTCGAACTCAGAACCTTGCCCTTGCCAGGCAGGCATAGTGCTGCTGAAATACATTCCTGGCCCAGAAATCAAAAATTTTGAAAAGATTCTAATTACACCAGTAATATAGCTACAAATCCCCAAATGCAGATGACTAATTAGACATTTAAAATGAATACATTTTTTTTCTATTGTGTGACATTAATTATAAAGAATGAGTAGAGAAGGCATTTGACAAAATCCAGCACCAATTCGTGATAAAAACTCTACAGAAAATTGGAATAGAAGGTCTTTATCTCAAACTGATTAAGGCTATCTATGAAAAACCAACAGCCAACATCATACTAAATGGTAAAAACTGAAAACTATCACGCTCACTAAAATCAGGAACAAGACAAGGTTGCCCACTATCACCACCCCTGTTCAATATTGTTCTGGAAACATTAGCCATAGCAATGACAAGAGAAAGAAATAAAAGGAATAAAGATAGGAAAGGAAGAAGTGAAACTGTCATTATTTGCTGACCATATGATGCTTTACATAGAAGACCCAAAAAACAAGGTCAAAAGCCTTCTAGACCTAATTGACAGATTCAGTCGAGTAGCTGGGTATAAGGTCAACACTCAAAAAACAATAACCTTCTTATATGCAAATAGCAGACCCATCGAGAGAGAAATTCAGGAAATAATTCCTTTTATAACAGTATCTAAAAAAATGAAATATCTAGGAGTCAACCTAACAAAGGAAGCAAACACCTCTACACTGAAAATTACAGCATTCTGAAGAAGGAGATTGAAGAGGATATAACAAAATGGAAAGATACCCCTTGTTCCTGGGTAGGAATAATCAATATAGTGAAAATGACCATACTTCCAAAACTACTATATAGATTTAATGCAATACCGATTGAAATTCCAACAATATACTTCACAGAACTAGAGAAAACAATCCAAAAAATCATTTGGAAGCAGAAGAAACCTAGAATAGCTAAAGCAATTCTGAGCAATAGAGACATGGCTGGGGGTATCACAATCCCCAACTTGAAATTATACTACAAAGCTACTGTGATAAAAACAGCATGGTACTGGCAAAGAAACAGACCCAAGGATCAGTGGAATATATTAGAAGATGTAGAAACAACTCCAGACTTACTCAGCCACCTTATCTTTGACAAAGGAGCCAATCACCCTCATTGAAGAAAAGATAGCCTGTTCAATAAATGGTGTTGGAAAAACTAGATTTCAACCTGCCAAAGATTAAAACTAGACCCATACATATCACCATGCACTAAACTAAGATCAAAGTGGATTAAAGAGCTAAATATCAAAACAGAAACAGTAAACTTGATGGAAGATAAGTTAGGTAGAACTCTCAATGATATTGGCATAGGAAGAGACTTTATGAACAAAACTTTGGTAGTACGGGAACTAACACAAAGAATCAACAACTGGGATCTCATCTTATTAAAAAGCTTCTGCACTGCAAGAGAAACTACCAACAGAGCTAAGAGACAGCCTACAATATGGGAAAAATTTTTAGCAGCTGTACCTCAGACAAAGGTCTACTATCTATAATATATAAAGAATTGAAAAAAATCAGATCCCCCAAATTCAAAGACCCAATTCAAAAATAGGCATCTGAAATGAACAGACATTTCTCAGGCAAAGAAGTAAAAACAGCAAATAAATATATGAAAAAATGTTCAACATCACTCATCATTGGAGAGATGCAGATGAAAACAACACTGAGATTCCACCTCACCCCAGAAAGAATGGCTGCTATCACAAAATCAACCAATAACAAATGCTGGTGGGGGTGTAGAGAGAAAGGAACCCTTCTCCATTGTTTTTTGGGGTGCAGACTGTGCAACCACTGTGGAAGTCAGTATGGAGATACCTCAAAGAACTAGGGCTAGACGTCCCATTTGACCCAGCTATTCCCCTACTGGATATCTTCCCCAAAGAATTAAAAGAATCATACCACAGCGATATATATGCATTTGTTTATAGTGGCACAGTTTGCAATAGCTAAGGTTTGGAAACAGCCCAAGTGCCCGTCAACTGGAAACTGGATAAAGAAGATGTGATGTTTTTATAAAATGGAATACTACTCAGCCATAACAAACGAGAAACTAGAGTCATTTATAGCTAAATGGATGCATATCGAGGCCATACTCTTAAGTGAAATAAATAAGACACACATGTGTAAATATCAAATAGTATCTCTAGTGTGAGAAACTGAAAGTGTAGATAAGGATGAAAATGATTAAAATGAATAATTGATAATTTGAAATAGGAAAAGGTCCAAAGGTGGAGGAGTGGCGGGAGGGGAAAGGAAAGGGAAGAAAGGAAAGGAAAAATTATGAGAAAGAAAAAAAATGGAAACAAATTCTATGTAAATAGGGAAGGGTGGTGGGGGTGAAGGGTGCATAGGTAATGGGGAAAAAAAAAAGAACTAAAATACATCATGTTCAGGTACAAACACCCAATGATAAATGTAAATGTATTGTATACCTAAAATGTACCAATTAATATATAAATAAAAAAAAGAATGAGTGACCATTGAAGAGTCTTCAAACCATTCCTATTTAATATTTCTGAATCTACCTACAATCAATAGAAAATTATTCTATCCAGGCATAAAATATTTCACATTTGCAGTTTTCTGTGTTTCCAAAGGTGTTTCTCAAAATAAGACAAAAATATTTTATTCACAAAATCTAGAATTGCCATTAGTCTCCTAGGAAAACATGACTATAACTTCTGCTGAGAAAAATTTTAAAACTATGTAATTGTTATTAAAGACAACATTCATATAGAACCTTAAACTCAGATATAAATCAACATGGATAAAGTTCATGTTGTATAGTAATTGCATCAAACAATTACTTAAATGCTGTTTTTAAGCCAGGCAAAAGTTTTTGGCTATCATTTGCATAATCATTCTGAGCCTTGTAACAATAGTCAGAAGTGAGAGTGGCCCATAGGAGAGGGAAGGCTAAATCTCTTCAGTACAAAAGGAGTTCTGAGGAAGATACTCCAGGCTGAGTATGATGACTCCATTGTGTTACTAGAACCCAATAGTTTTATTTATTTGCTTTAATATCCCTACTTCTTATTTTCAAGCTAGCCTCCTGTTCCACAGGGGTGGAATGTAGGTTATAGGGAAAGGAGACATTACCAGAACCTCTGCAGTGTGTCCTGGTCTCCTGTGACCCATGACAGAACAAGGTGAATGAAAGAATATAGGCAAGAAATGAGACAGAGAGAAGGCTGAGTTCTGGGCCTGATCAATGCTGTTCTGGGCAGAAAAGACAAAAGCACCAGAGCTTGCCACTATTTATTGGAGAGTAACAGATGATTCAGAGGGTGCCGATAATTCTAAATTGACAAGGATCTTATAAATGGAGGAAGTATCACATGTCTTGGAGAGTGGTGGTAATCCCATGACCATGAGGATCTTATGCTGATGAGGATCTTAGGTCAATGAGAAGCTTATGTTGATTAGGATGGTAAGGTGAGCAAAGATGTTCTTACAACAGTAGGTGGGATGAGTTAATCTCATAAGGAATTTGTCCCTTCCCAGGTGAAACCCTTCTCTTACTACTCAGTTCTCAAGAAAGCAGGATGTCTTTAACTGATGTAATCTTGCCCTTGAGTGTCACAACATCACAGGACCATGGAGGCCTCAGCTGTGACTGGCGGCAAAAATGGAATTGTTTCAGCATGTCATATTATAGCTGGGCTATAGGCAAGAAGATTGGGCCTAATCATAATTTAATTATGAAATGATTTTTCCCAAAATTTATGTAGAACAGCTCCTAACAGCAGAAAAATCAAATGTTATATCTGAACTCCATAAGAGAAGCAGAAGAAAAGAAGGATAATTCTGAGGATCTTGAACAGCATTCCTGGAAACTCCTCTTAGCAGCTCTTACTTCCATCATTGTCCAGCTGCACATTCAGAACAGTTCATGTGGACTTTTACTGTGTATCTTACTGATTTGTTTCATTTTCTCTTACTTCCCAGTTGAAAGTAATAGCTAAGGAGTAGGAAAACAATCATATGTTTCTCTACTCTGAAAAGGACATCATTGTACCAAATATCTTCATTTTCAATGATATCAAGCACTCATTAAATGGCCTTAAGTACTCCATTTGTGGCTGTTATTATTTGGTATGAAATGTCCATATATTTGTGCTCAAATTCTTAAGAAAAGCTGTTAACATAATAGAAATGCCAATATAAAGGCAACATTTTAACTCTTGTTACCATTACACAGTAGATTGAAGTAAATAAATGCTTTCTTTTTGCATTTTCTTCTTTGATTTTTTTTAATGTGTCAATAGTTATAAGGTCGTGGGAATCTCTTTGGTGGATACATATCTCCTGTACAATAAAACTATTAGACTTAGCCTAAATGCTTACATAAACATTGCTGGTAACTATATCTGCAATAGAATTTGGCTATGCATAAAGAAAATTTCTTTAGAAAAGTATCATTTGGGGGAAGTGAATTTCTTATTATGAGGAATGAATGTTATATAGAGAAAGTCATGGGGACAAATTAGGTAGAAGGGAATCATATGAAGAGATAGTGTGCAACAGCATCAGTCCCTTCTCACCATTGGAGCTCCATCCTCTTCTCCTGCTCAATGTAGCTCTACCTCTCACTTTCCTCAGGCAGGTCTTTCTCTTCATGGCCCTTTTCATTCACAGTTGTTACATCTGAAATGATGGCTTACTTTTTCTCAGCTTATTTATTTCTCATAGTTGTTAAAGAAAGAAACAATTACTTTGACTCATCTATCTATTTAGACAATAAATTTGGTAGTATTAGGAATTCATGATGAATTATATTTATGTTAAAGTCTGGATGAGTAGCAGAAGATGAATATCATATGTTGTCGCCTGTAGAAAAGGATGCTGCTGTTGAAATTGGGGTACAAGATGCTTATCAGATGTCAGTACCTAAGAAGAAAAGGCGTTGGAACTGAGAAGAACCATGATGGAAAGCCATCATAGCCTTAGAAAAACTAGTAGGTAGCACAGGAGGATGAACTGTACACTCAGCTAATAGCTGTACTCTAATATTTGATTCAATCACTGCACAAGGAATTCTCAAGAAAGAGTTGGCCTTAGGAAAATAACTTTTCTCCTGAGGGAAATTCTAAAAATCTGAGAAGCAGAAGCTGCCTCTAACTATACTTTCCATCACTCATCAATAAGTATGTTTGAAGAGACATTAGGAAAGTACATCTCTATGACTATCACAGTCCATCCAGAAAAAAAATCACCCAGAATTCCAATGAGCTTCTTTTCCTCAAAGGAAATTTGGAAAAAGAAGCTAAAGGTACAAACTTCAGCCACTGCTATTTATTTGAAATCAGGCTACAATTCATAACATCTCTCTCTTTAAATATTCATTCTATATTTTCCTTTCCTTTTAGTAACCACCTCTTATGAGATCAAGGATTCACCCTAGGGGCATGACAGATCTTCGTTCATGATATACGTTTGAGCTACTGGACACTCCATCCCTTTTGAACCAGTTTTATTTTACTTGACTATTTTCAGTGACTACTGGGCAAGAGAGTACAAACAGGCACCCAAAAGACTCATCTGGGTTCCACACATACTATTGTTTTTCCTCATTACATAATAACTCCATCTCCTCCTAAATATAAAGGTCAATTCTTTCTGCAAACACACTAATTTCTTCTTCTTTTTGGTCCCTGGGAAGAAGTAGAGCCAGTTGTGTAGGTAGTTGGGAAAAATTCTGATCATCCTGTTCCAGATCCACTAAGAAAAATATATCCTATTGCAAGTAAGAGTAGAATTTGAGTTAAAGAAAGAGTAAAAGAAAAGGAAGAATGGAGGGAGTGAGGGAGAAAAGAAGGAAAGTGAGAGAGAGAGAGGGAGAGAAGAGAATAAGAATGTTTACAGATTCAAATATTATTTATGTGGGATACAAAGTGAAATAATCTTTAAGAATAGGGCAGATTAGTGTATTTAACGGTTATATTTCAGAAGTGAGGGAGAATTGCCAATCAAAATAGTTTATATCCAATACAGTTTTGGAGTAGAGGAGGGAAAAAAGTGCCATTAAACTGAGAGTGATTTTGTTAAAGTCCATTTACCCTGAATCTTACAAAAATGTGAATGCACAGGTCATTTAATTTCCAATGAGAATTTACACGTGTCCCAATTTCTACTGCTAGGTTGTAGTCTTCACAGCATCTGGTCTAGTGATGTTTGTCAATATTTACTATTTTAAATGAATAGGAATGAACAGAAGTCATTTAGGAGTGTGTTCTCTCACTAAAATTTTACCTTTGATTTTTCACATAGTAAAGAAAATATATTTTCACTTTGACAAGTCAGCAAGGGAATATTTCTCAGCAGAAAATGCTAGAATAGAACAAGCTAAACAAGATTCCCAAATAGCAGCCCCAGTTCCTTTCTGATGATGGTGGGTGAAGACTACATTGAAAAGCATGTTTCAATTTTTTTAGCTTCATTAGACAAAATCCAGATGGGTGAAAAATCTCTGCCCTTAGGAACTTGTACAACATTCTAAATTCTCTAAAAGTTATTATTGACACATTTTTTTCTAATTTGTATAATCTTTAAAGTAATTCATTTTACCCTGTACTGCAGCTCATACACCTGTGCCTAATCTTTCAGGAAAGTGCTCTCCTCATGCTTATCTTTAGCTACAATCCTCTGAATCTCCACCCTGGCCAGGGCAGTCAACCTAATCATCTCTTCTTGGGTTAGGCACTACTGAGCCATGTCCACTCAAGAGATTGCTGCTAAATCTCAGCTTGCTTCTCAGCATCACTGAGCAAAGCTGCTCTTACATGTTGGGCAAACTTATCCATCTCAAAGCAGAAGGCTTTGGGTGATAGAATAATCATATTTTTTTTTCCTCTTTAGAGCTTATTACCTGATCTTTGGCAGCCCTGACCTTTATTTCAACTTTAGATATAAACTTTAAATGTTACCGTGCCATTATCATTTGTGTACTTCCTACCATGGAGACTTTATCACTGTGCTTAAACCTCAAATTAGTTATCAATCTATTTTAAACGAAATGATGCAAGACAAATAGTTACTAAGTATATGTTACACAATGATAAAGACTGAGAGATTAATCCAATAATTTTTAACTTGTATATAAAGATGTATTTCTAAGATTCAGATGTCTATTTTCCCTGTTACAATAGTCTTAAAATTAACTTGGATTGTTTCTGGAAAATTAATCTGAAAAGCCAACTCATGATATAAGATGACACTGATTTCCTTTACATGAATACTGATACAAATGGAGGCTTTTCTCTAAGAGAGGCAGTAAATAGTGATTATGATTTGTCCAATAAAAATGTTTATGTAGTTGGAAAGAATATTGTTCTCTAAACTAAGAAAACTGAGTGGGGCATGTTATTTAATCTTCCTAGACTTCAGATTTCTTATCTTTTAGAGGATGGAATTTACTTCAGAGGAACTTTCTGAATCTAAAAATGATAGATTCAATTCTATGGAACATTTTTATATCAGATAATTAACAGTTTATGTTAATTTTCATTAGGCAATGATTGCTGCTTAGTAACTATTTGCATATTAGCAGGAGGTCAAGGATTCTGTGAAATCAGGACTAATTTTTTCCCATAATGCAAAGTCAGTTGTCTTTTTCATACTAAGATGGTTTAAACCATCTTATTATAAATAAAAGCATTAAAAACTATCATTTTGAACTGTAATTCATTCTTGTTATGTGTTTGTTAGTAAAAATAATTTTAGAAATCATATCCTCAAATGTATTTCTAACTTTTTGAAATCTGCTATATGCTAGGTAATCCTGATAAATATATCTGTCTGGGAAACCAATTGGCACAGGAGAATATTTCCTTATGATTGTGACTTAAGGGAAATCAAGAATGGTACAATATAGTGAGTCACTAATCATCATTAATTTAAAAATGTAAAAGTCTGTGTACCTCTCTTCTATTCAGATCTGGAAAAAAGTCTTAACCTTTGAAATTTTCATAGATATTGATGGTCGTGAGAATAACTTGAACTGATTAAGTATAACATGAAGAAAATGCAAGGTCTTTTAATCTGCTTAGGATAAAAGACACGATGATAATCAAAACTTACCATTTTAGGATATTGAGTTTGCAAAAAGAGTTCTAATGTAGGTCTAGAAATCAGAATCTTGTTATCACTTTACAGCAACTATTCCACATATGTGATATTTGCTGTATACCTACCAATGTACTCATTGTTATTGGTGCATGGGATCTTACTAGACATACACTTCTATTACACGTTTTACATTTTAACACAGGAATATCTATACATTTTAATATTGTTTTCTGATATATTTTCACACTATTTTATATTATATTTTGTATTTACATCACATAATATCAAAAGGTAAGACATCACACCTTTACATTTTCACAGCTCTCTTGAGTAGGGATTATTGACAATACAATACTGAAAAATAAAGATCTAGCATCTTTTTACCCTTTTCAATGTGTCTTTAACTATTAAATAGAAAAAGTTTTATTTAAAGCTTGACTTGGAGATTTAGTGAGCTGCATCCATTTTAAACTGCTGAGTTTACCACATTTTAACAGATGATATTTTATAATTGCTGATAAAATTTGGCAAAATGTGTTATACTGATAGTGCCTGAGGCTTATGACTACTACAAAGAAATGGTATACTGTAAATATAACTAAGGAAATCCTCTTAAAATTAATATTGCTTTTCTTCAATTTTAACCAGTTTCCCATGTATATAACTGTATCAAAGAAGAAAAATAAAGGCTGTTCAAGTATTTTTTTAATCTTATACCTGTATACTCAACACAGAGAAATGGCTTTTCATTAAAAGAAAAATCCAGGCTGAGGCAGGAGGATCACCAGAAGTTAAAGACAGCCTAGGCCATGTAGTCAGCAGAAGACTAGCCTGAACTACATAAAGAGATCTTGTCTCAAAACAACAACAACAACAACAACAAAATACATATACTTGGATGCATCCTTTAAAATATTTTAATGCTTTTACATTATTGATATTTTAATCATTTGATTAAATGAAATATGGTTCTCTCAAGTTCATTTTAATATAAGGAAAATATTTCAATTCCCTCAACAAAACATTTCAAAGAGAAATTAACAATCAGGCCAGAAATGTAAAACAGTAACTCGACATTTAGTCTGATTTTGTAGATCCTAAAGATTTATAAATAATTTGCATTTGTTATGGTACAGAGCACTTCCATAAAGCAAGCCATATGATGCTCTTCTACTAAGGAAAATGCTACTAACAAAGTTATTAATGCACTCTTTCCAGATTTACTGAAGTTTTTCCTGAGATAAACCTCACTTTGTACATAGAAATTGACCTTTATATATGTACACTATATATGCAGATTTACTCTTGATTCTTCTTGACAGGCTGCTAATACAAATCTTCCTTAAGATTAATCACGCAAAATGTTTAACTTGCCTCTCTCAAGTACATAGGGAATGACATCTAGAAATAGCCGTTAAAAGTTGTCAATAGCATTTATGTGCTATATGTGCATGAATTTCCAAAATTATTTCATTGGCTAATTTAAATTTTTACTTTCAGCTATGCACAAAGTTTGGTACCATATCTTGGAGTAAGAAAATTGAAAAAAAATGTTAAATATATTTAATGGAACATTTTTCCTTAACATGATCTTGAAATCATATACTAATTGGTTGTTTGTTTAATGAGATTTATGTGAAGTCAATGAAAAAGATTATACCAGAGTAATGTACTAGTGAATAGAATTGAATGCTTTCTTAAATACAATTTCTCCTCGATGCTGAAATATTATCAGCAGAAAAAGAAAGTGAACAAATTTTCTTAATGAGAAGATTCTTCCTAGATGAGTAAAGTTCATTTTTCTGAGCTTAATTTAAATGCGAAGCATAAATATTTCTATATTTCTATACTGTTTCAAAGCCACTGTCATTTTTTATCACATGTTGGAGAAATTATCTCAGATTATGACATCAATATATATTCAGTTTGGATCAATACGTTTGCCCCTTTAGATCACAAAAGAATGTTTCTGTTCATGTTCCTATTCAAGCCATTTTATTCCACTGTAAAAGCAGCCTATTTGTCTCATCTTCTGTGGATTGTTTTTCCTTTCTTGTCATTTCCAAAAAACAATATCATTTCTCATCTTAATCAATCCCAGATCTTACTTCTTGTTGTGTGCATTTCTATAGTCCTATTTGTTCTGAAATTGTAGGATACGTCTGTAAATTAGATTTTCACTGTATATTTTATAATTCTACATTTAGATATATTTTCAAGCTACAAACAATAAACCACATTTCTTTGATGATTTTACTTAAGTGAATTAGAATGAGTGAAATTATCCAAGCATCTGGAAGTCTGACACACCTGAAAAATTTTATTAATGATTAAAAGTTTCATCTCAGTTTATTAAATAAGAATCACTTACCTGCAACTACAAAGCAATCATCAGTAAAGCTGACAGGATTTCATCATCCATAACAAGTCCTCATTTTTCCCTTGAAATGGAACAAAATATTTTAAGGGAAAAGGAAGTCTACCTTTAAGAACTGATCCAAAAGAAGAGAAGAGTAATAAGTTAATGAAAATTATTCATTTCAGAAATTCACTTTTTGAGTTGGAATAAAGTATTTTAAAAAGGTATTGTTTCATGAATTAAATGATATGTTTATTTATTTATGCAAGAGCTTTCCATTTTAATGTTTGTCAACTTTCTAAAAGATTGGAAAGGAATCTGTGAACACAATCCCCAAAAGACTATGGTAATAGAGTGTCCATAGATAGCAGAATATTGACTTGATACATTTTGTATGCTATTATAGTTGGCTAAGCAATGCAACATTAATATTTATTAACAGAAACTATATAAAGTTATTATGTCCCCTATGCTGCCCACCTGAGCCCACTACTGTGCACTATTTCCTTCCTTATAGAAACTTCTGCTAGTATGATGATCACTCTTCAGAATGAGCAAACAGGTATACAATTAAAAAGGGAAATACATTGGTTATAATACAGTTATATTAACAAACACTGAAATAAAAGGGTACTAGACAATCAGACCTTTCTTTTCCCATGTTGTAAGGAGCTCAAAGTTAGGCAATTCCAGAGTAATAATTTAGTGATATTAACATGAACCCAAGTCTTTTATCATCCCTCTGCTCTGTGCTTCTCAATACATTAACAAAATTTTCTCTGGTGGCAACACTGTTTCTGCTTCAAATCTGAAGATCATATCCTCACAAACTAGCAACCAAGAGAGAGAGATATGAGAAGAGATTGTTGTTCCTACTTTACTTCATAGTACAATGGAAAATCATCCCTCGTAATTTCTACTGACTTCTTTATGTCATCAGTGAAAATTGGGCCATATACCCAGGCACTGTCATAAATTAATCAGCCACCAGAATTTTTTAACCCACTCAGGGTTTATCTCCTAAAATTAGGGAAGAGACATACATACACTTAGCATGAGTCTGTCGACCTAAAACCTGAACAAATTTGAGAAAAGCATGATTATTTCACAAAGCACAAACCACTTGATCAGAAGAGCAAAATGGTCTTAATTAAATTCTTATGGCTAAACTTATATGCAAAAGGAAAATACACCTGGCTGGAGAGTTGATGAACATTATAGTGGAGGTACAGTGGACCCTTGACTTAAGAACTCAATTCATTTGTGAGGGGTGGTTGTAACTCAAGTTGGTCAATTGGAGGCTCAAGCTCCTCTAAAAAACCTTCAAAGTCTCCTTCCTGTATAATCTCACACCACACATTCTTCCAGGCAGATCTCAGTGTCCTTAGAGAGAGGTTGGCCTGGGATTTCTAAATTAACCCCATAGAGAGTTCCTTCCAGAACTCATTAAGGGTTAAATATGTATCTGAAAGCACAAGCAGCCAGCATTTAGGTCATAACCCAAGACTTTTTCATAAGTTAAAACTTAAATTCCAGTCATAACACAAGTTGTTCATATGCCACGGTGGTCATAACACAAGGGTCTACTGGAATAGTGATTTTCAAGTGCATGTTATGATGCTGAAACTATTCTCAGACTATCATGGTTTTTTTTTAAATGGCTTTGAAGCATCATAGGTTGTCCTGTTAGAGCAAAGTGAGACAGCTCAGCATTTCAGTAAAATGTTACAACTCTGTGCTACAGCCAAGTGTTACCGCCAAGTGTTATGGCTATCTAAAGGTCTCTGGTGGTGAAGAAGTTCAGCAGCACTTGGAGAGATGGAGGGATTCTTTATTACGCCGGCAAACTCAGAGGAATTCATATTCTGAAATCTGAATAGCAATGCTAGCAGCCTTATGTGGAGATTTTCGGGAGGGGGGTTACCTACCAGAAAAGCATACTTATTCAGGCAGATGAGTAGAGTTAACAGAATATTTTTGAAATATTAGTTATAAACATCATGCAGCACAAACAGTTACAACAATGTTTGGAGAGAACATTTTGATTCATTGGCTGGAACATTGTGCAGTACAAACAATTATATTGCTTGAACAAAACATCCTATGTCAAAAACTGCTTGGCAACAGACAAAAACCTGCCCTGTTGTGCATTATTTCTTTATCAATCCCACTTAAGAGAATAGTATGCATCCACAGGGAAGGAGGGAATTTAAAACTGTGAGTACCGCTGTTATCACATGATTGTCCCAGAATAAAAGGAACCTACACAGATCATTGCACTCACTCCCATTCTACTTTGCTCTGTCTAGCCTTTTCCTTTCTCAAGGCTTGAAAGCAGGCTACTTCCACAGGCTGACACCATTAACCTGGTTCTGACCAACATTTAGAGTTCATTTCCTTTATTATATGGTCCCATCTTTCAGAGTATTTATTGTAGTAAAATAAAAATAATATGAAATTTACCATTGGAACCATTTTAAGTGCATGCATTTCAGTAACATTAAGCATTCACATAGTTGTTCAATGATCACCATCATCTGTCTCCATGATACTTATTGTCTTGAAAAACTGTAACTCTATACTCACTAAATAGTAACTGCCCATTTCCTATTCCCCTCAGCCCGAGAAAGCGCTATTTTGCATCCTGAGTCTGAATTTGATTGCTTGGATATTTTGTGTAAGTGCAATCATACAATAATTGTTCCTTTATAATTTCATTTCACTTAGCATGTTTTTTTATGATTTAACCAGGCAGTACATGTGTCACAATGTCCTTCCTTTTGTAGTTTCAATAATATTCCTCTGTGTGTGTGTATTGTGATGTTTTATTTATCCATTCATTCAAAAATAAATATTGGAGTTGCATCCACATTTAAGCTAATGGGAATAATTCTATAATGAATTTACCCTTGTAGATACTGTGGACTGAACTGTATCCCTACAAAAATTCATATGTTGAACCTTTCTCCTGAAATGTAATTTTTTTCATCATGGGCTTTTAGGAGTCAATAAAAGTTAAAGAAGGCCATAAGGATCCTGCAATATATAGGATTTGTGATTGAATAAGAAAAAAATATCTCAGTATTGCTCTCCTCATTTTCTCTCTCTCACTTTACCCTGACATAGGGAAGAAAAGCCCTATGAAGATACTGGGGGAATGTAAAAGTCTGAAAAGAAACCTTTTAAGAACCAAATTGCCAGCACATTGATCTTGGATTTCCCATCCTATAGTACTGTGAGGAAAAGTGATTGTGTGCTTGATGCTGCACACTCTGTGCTTGTCATGGGACCCCAAAATGACTAATAGAACAAATACCTAGTCAAGTCCCTACTTTCAATTCTTTTCAGTATATACCAAAGAAAAATAAAATAGCTGGATGATCTGATAATTATATTTTTATTTTATTTTTTTGAAGAGGAGTCATATTATTTTTGTTTTATTTTTTGGTATAGGAGATCGAACTCGGGACCTTGTGCTTGTGAGGCAGGCGGTGGAACCACTGAGCTAAATCCCCAGTCCAATCATACTATTTTGAATTCCCATCAGCAGTGCGCAAACACACCGAGGTATTAGTTTCTTCATTTTCTCACTGATATTTGTTATTTTGTTTCATTTTATTGTGGGTTTTTTTTTCTCATTTGAGGTTTTTTGGTTACTGTTGTTTTGTTTTGTATAATCATTTCTAATGGGTGTGAAGTGATATTTCATCATGGTTTGCTTTGATTTCTCTAATGATTAGTGATGTTAGGCATCTTTCATATGTGATCTTTCACTTTTTAACTCATTTTTTCTTTGTATTCTTTAGATGCCTTAACATATTTTCATTTTCTTCTTCTATTTATATTAAAATTGTTCCTTATTTACCTGAAAAAAGTTCAATTTTTAGTTCAAATCTTTGTAAAATTTTTATGAATACTGTTGTTATATTAATCTCTTTCTGAATGTATTACAATAATTATACAATTATTATTGCAATTTTCACACCTTTATGTAGGTTTTAGTTACACATAAGTTGTTTTCTTCTACATTACACACCTGAGAGAAATAAAATGAGCTGAAATACGAAAACTCAAGGCAAGGCTTTTATTAAGGAACAGAGCTGCCGGGCTGTCTTGAACAATGGAGAGAGCAGCAACCAGGGCCTGGCTGGGTGAGGTTTGTCAGGGCTGGGGGAGTGTGGTGGCGGCAGACGATTGACTGCAACTAGGGACGAGGTTTAAATTCATTAATGGATTTGATCCTTCAGCCGGGAAAGACCAGTGGCGGGAGAAATTAGTGGCAGGGAAAAGTAGGTCTTTGTTCTCCCTGGAGTGACTCATTTCCTGCAGGCCGGGCCATTTTAGGATGCGAGGCTGTCAAGACCGTTTTATCTAGCAGACAACTCTATCAAGACCTTTGTTCATATTCATCTTATTTTATCCAGGATCTATAAATGCTAAATGAATTCATACAAAAAAGAACCATTTATTTAAAATATTGTATTAATTTTTGTATATTTAGGATACTTTTATATGAAATATATAAAAAATATAAATTCTATTCCTTTTTAGGTCTATCTAAATATATAGGCAGATGAAGTAAGGTCAAAGTACATGGTGAATATTTACATTTTTAAAATTACAGTAAAAAACATATTGCCAATAATCCCTTTGATAAAGCTCCCTCTTATTTCACACACTTTCTCATCATTCTTGGCACTTAGGGAAGCAGTTATGGAAATCTTTCATAAGTGCCTTTATGAGGCGTAATAAAAAGTATGGAGAATTCTGCTGTCAAGTGCCACCAACAAAAAAGCAGAGTGCTCAAAATAGTGTGTCTTTACTCACCTTATTCACCAGATCTAGCATTCTACAACTTCTGGTTCTTGCCCAAAACACAATAATCATGAAAAGTAAATGTTTTGAATTGATTCAGGACATCAAGGCAACCATGACAGCACAACTATAGATATTTATGTAAAAGGACTTCCAGAACTGCTTCAGAGAGTGGCGAAAATGATGTGGTAAGTGTGTTTGAAGCAATGGAGAATATTATGAGGGGGCTCAAAAACAATCTGTTTTTACTCTGATCTTTTTTTATTTAAATTTTCACCATATTGTTTGATCATATCTTCTACATTGCATGTTGATGTCATCGGTATATGATGACTCAGTGAAAAGAGAGTATTATTAAAGTATACCTTTCATGAATACTTGCACGCATATATCAATAAATAGAAATTTGAATACTATTATATCCACTTGATATTGTACATGATCTAGATATCAAAAGGTGGAAAGCTTTTCTAAGCTTTATTTGAACTGACTTTCTGGTAAAATAAAAATTTGATCAACTGTAATTTTTTTCTTCTGTTACATTCAAGTGGAACAGGCAAGGTCAGAAACTTGATTGTAAAGAACAACTTGTCATATATATGTTCTTGTCACCATGGGCACTGTAAAATATTGCGCACTGCTCTGTGAACCAAAGGGGAGTTACAGTATCATATCACTGATAGCCGTACTGCAAAATCATGCACCACTTTTGGCTCTAATACCACCTAGCAAATTAAATGACAAGTACAATACTCTCAGTACCTAATGTAAGAAAAGAGAGAGTGTCACTACAACAAATAACATAACATTTTCTTATACTTGGCCCCAAAGTGGCACACAACTAAAAATGGTTTTGTAGAAAAGAAACCACATTACTATTTTAAAATGTTAGGACTTGTTTGAAACCTAGTGCACTGGGTTCCTATAAAGTGTGGAAGAGCAGACATTAAACTCAAAAGAAAGAAATAATATTATATTTCCATTATTTTCCCTCTTCAACTATAGACAAGTCTTCAAATAACTAATTTATATTATAAATGATACTAACAAAGACTTCATGATTAAATATTTAGCATATTGCATAATGTCAGTGAGAAAAATTGGTGAAAATAATTTTTTCTTCCACTTACTTTAGTTAGTAAAGGACAATACAGATATACAAGAGATCAGCTTCCATGTGTAGTGAAAAGTCAAGAACATTGAAATAGCCAATCATCATTTAGCATAAGTGCAATAGTATATTCCATGGTAAAACAGTAAAATATATATAACACTTATGCAGAAAATTTTTCAGTTACATTTTGTCTAAGGTCCCAAGACACTAAGTAACATTATGGGTCCAAGTCTTATATCAGACCCTCTAGAATGGACTTATAAAGTAGCTGATTGGAAAATTATTAAATTCCTTGGTCACTACTCAGTTTAACCCTGCAGAGGAGACTAGAAAGGCCAAGAGAAGAATGAGATGCAATTCTTTTGAAAAACAGTCATGGTTATTTGGCATATATTTTAAAGGCACAGTCTGGCCAAAGAAACCCATACCAATATATTGTAGAGGCAGATGAGGAAGAGTGTAAAGTTGTTTTATGTCCTTTCAAAGATGGCCAGCTGGAAGAGAAATGAGCATTCATCTGTCAAATGTCGAGGTCTTTTTGTTTGCCCAAAGGCTATGGGGAATGGATTTCAAAGAAAGAGGTGGTGCATGAGGAAACCAAAATGTCCTCCACAAAAGGTCTTTCTCCGTGTCTAACAATGAAGTGTCAAATCCAGTTTATAACTGGACAGTCAAGTTAGAATTCACTGGCTCATTGCTTCTGACTTTCCATCTGCCTTCCTCATGCCATATTTGATACTGTTTATATCAGAAACTGCAATTAAAAAGCTAGGAAGAAGGCTCTGAGAAGTTTTAAAGAGAATAATCTGATAATTTTTCCCTACCTGCCTCAAACTGGGAAAAACATTAAATCTGGAATGAAGGTCTGAGTGTGGATCATACTGAATTGGACATTACTATTTTACATATACTGACTTTATTTTAAATTGACAGAATACTTTTCTGAATGATACGGATGAATTATGCTCCATGATAAGACCATTTCCAGGCCTAGGGAAAGAACCAGCCATCCAGCGAATGGCTAAATGGATAATGAAGACCTGGACTATGCAGGTTTATTGCTTCTCAAAAGATGTTGTTTTCAAGCCCATTTCTTATTTAGGCTGTTGACTATAGCAATATCTCCAATTTCTTGTTGCATTTCATACTGATATTTCCAAATTCTAAGTTTAAGGACATATTTTTCTTAGTACTTTAGTTATAAAATTGTGTCTCCTCTAAATTGAAAGATAACTTACTTTTCCTATATTTGCATGAAAAATTCTAACAAAAATTCCTCAAGGACTGAAAATATCAAAATGTCAGGAGAATGAAGTTGTTTTTAAGTTTAGCATACATCTAATTAATATGAACTGAAACTGTTTTATCCAAAAGTTGCTTGAAACAGTACTTGCATGTTTCTTTTTTATATAAACAGATTCATCTTTGATTGTCTCTCATTTTTATGGTTATCTTTTGTCTCTATTTTAATTTAATGTTATATATTATTATTTTTCATATATAGAATGATTCAGGTTTTCTAAGTAAAAAATTATATAAATAGATTTACCATCTTCATTATTCCACTGTAGTTGTTTTCTCTTTTTCCAAAATTATGGTAACCACATTGCCAGTGATTAGGAGATGATTTGAGGTTTAGAATGAACTTGCTGAGGCCTCTGTAGACTTGCGCTTCTTTCTCTTGGGTTTTCACTCATGGTCTTGATTCTCTTGGTGGCTTAATAAATGATGCTGGGTTCCATAAAGAGTGTCCTTTGCTATCCAGGCTCGGATAGCACTGACCACCATTTTCTCCTCTCAGGGCTGCAGTGAGCAGAGCAGCTCTGGCTTCAAGCCCTTGCCCTGTCCTCAGAGGTACTTTCAACTCTGGTAGGGCCTGAAAGCTCTGGATGGAGAAAAAACAGAATGCTTTTAATTTAGTTTCTTAAATCTCATCTCTTCAGGAGACAATGAAGGCAGGTACAAGTGTCCCACCCAGTTCTTTTCTTGTTACTCAAAAAGCTCCGAATTCTTAGAGGAAAAATGAGCTGCTGTCTGGCTAATGATGTTACCCTTTCTAATAAAAAAGGATTTCTTCAATATCAGTAAATTTCTGAATAAAACAGTAGAATTGTTATATGAATGTTATATGTTTATTTTAAACCAAATGAACTAAGCTAAAATTCACTGTTTCAAAACTTTGAAGCACAAAGTCTTTTTGATAAATTACTAGAATCCTGATAAATTGTATCCATATTTAAGTGAAATGTTTTCATTATTATGTTTAATTGCATTTTTAATGTTTACTTCTGCATTAGAAAACCCTTAGCACTCTATTCCTTTAATACAGGATCAAGGTTTCCTTTTTAAAATATATATATATATGTAGATAAAAATTTACTGAAACAGAAGAATTCACCAAATTATAGTATACAGAAGATGAGACTTAGCAAGAATTGTGAAAATGGTGCTCACATACCTGAAGTATGAAAAGCAACCATATGCGTACATAAATTTTGCTTCACCACATTTTCAGTAGAGGCACTTTCACCCCCTCGGTCTGCTCCTGTTGCCTTGTTTCTTAGCTTGGTTGTTGCCATTGCCATCTATACTTCTAAGGGTGGTTTTTCTCTTCTCTTCCCATTATTAAGCACCGTTCCTTGTGCTAGAAAGTCATAACCTGTAGTTAATAATACTTATATCACAGGCACATGCAGCTATTTTACAAACTCATTTCCACTTCCTTAATTCTCCCCATCTTTTGTTTAAGCCCATTTATTAAAAGGCTTTGATTTCCAGTCACTTCTATGTAATTTGTGCTGAGCCTCTGTGGCACCCTCATACTATGGTTGGAGTTGCCCTTCTAAAATACAATTCTAATCACATAGCTTTCTACTTTTAAAAGCCTTTCTAGATTTATAAAACAATAAAAAAGTCTATAAAACAGACCCAAATTCTTAGTGTGGCAACGTGTGCCTTTTATATTCTAGACCCAAACTAAATGTTCAAGATCAGCCACTCTCTCCAAATTCTAGTATGGGATACAGGCAGGCTAGGCTTTGTAAAAACTTTTATCATAAAAAAAAATGGATACTTCTGAGGGAATTTGCATTCTCCTTCATTTTATCTATTAAATTCCTCTTCCTGTTTAATATGTAAGTCACTTATAATCCCTTCTTCAAAGGCCTCCAATATTCCTAAAAGCAAATTTCATTATTCGTTTTTTATAGTACCAGTTATTTCTTTGCTGTGTTATTACAGAACATTTTGCATTGCATTGTCAGATTCACATATATTCCTCTTTTTATTATTGAAGACTAAGTCTTATTCATGAGAGGGAGTCTAATATATTGATTCAGATTTAATATTCTCTGGTAAAGAAGGCCTGTATTCAAACTCCTCAAATAAATTGTACTTTTGGTAAATGTCAGAAGAAAGAATGAGTGAGTAAATTAAATCTGCTGAACACCATCCCATGAATCAATCTATTCTTTATTAGAAATATTCCTCTCCTTTCAGAGAACTACCACACTGCACTTTTTGAAGGTTTTATTCACTTTTATCTTTAACATAGTAATCTCACTAAGAGTACAGAGGTTTTAAAAACATGAATTTAAAAAGGGAGTGCACAAATGTTAATTTCATACTGCTTAGTAAATTAGTAGGAGGAACTAGACAATACATATTTACTTCTTTTCCCCAGTCTTTGACCTAAAGAAACATATATATATACCTGCTGTGTGGTAGGTTTATGTTTAGCCATGCTTTATAAAGATTTTATGACATCATTAAAATTGTAATTGTGCATCATCTAATTATGTCATTAACACATACAAATTATGTGATTAGAGCTATTTACATTAAACATGAAATTAAATCATATTATGCTAATAGGCAAATGCAGGATAATTAACTAAAATTAATTTTAAAAGCATAGAAATTAACTCAGATAAACTACCTTCAAATATCATTACATATATAAAAGAAAGCAAATAAACATTGTTTCATTTGTACTAGTTTAGGTCCCAATCCACTTAACTTTTTTACTTCATCTTCCTCTCCTGTCCAAACTCAATGAACAGCAGTTACTTGTTCAAAATAGAGATCCTGCATGTTACTTTTCTGATTAGAAATTGACAGTGACATTCTTTTCTTGTTATAAACAATCTACTCCTTAGAAATAGCAGTGATCATAGCTTTCAACAAGTTCTGTGAGTCTTTCTAATGAATCATCAAACTAAGGGTGGCTGGATAAATCTTTGGCTTTGCAGTTGGCCTGTGAAATAAGGGTGGTCTTGTGCAGGCATTTCCCTCTCCTTGTTACTTGGAACCAATTCCTTGCAGCTGGTGTCAGGAGTCTTGACCAGTCATGGCACTGTGAAATTTCACGTCCTCAAACTTGAGTTCGGCAAACAATGAGTAACATTTTTCATTCAAATATTTTCAATCATTTTTTTCTTTCTTTCTTAGCCCACATCAGAATCTTCTTTAATGTCAATATTCCTAACAATATTTTCAAAGTAATCTTGAACTTCCTACTATACAAAAAATTGTATTTCTATTATACAGAAAATTATATTTCTATAATTTTCCATTATAATATATATATAATTTTCTATTATATTTTCTGTTCCTTCCAGTCTTTATCCATTTCTAAGTCACATCAATATTTTAAAGTATTTTTTACACCAACACTTCACGTCCACATTACAGGTATGTATTATACTAGCCATTCATATTCCAGTACCATACATTATTCTATTCTGCACCTTTTTCCCGGTTTCTGGATGTATTAAATTTTTTGCAATCTTCATTTTTGGCTTGCAGAAGCATCAATATAATCTCTGCCTTTTTATTTGTGTCCAAATTTCTTATTATTGAATCTTCAGAAAATAGAGACCCATTCTACTTCAGAATTACTTCATGTTAATTTAGATCTGCAATGATCTATTTCTAAATGAGGTCACATTTTTTCCCCATTAAGTTTATTGGTACATTTTAGGTATAAAATACAGTTACATTCATCATTGGGTCTTGTACCACTACATGAGTATCTTGGTTCTTATTTTTTCCCCCATTCCCCTGCCCTCCCTTCACCCCTTCCACCCTTCCCTCTTTGCAAAGACTTTGTTACCATTTTTTTCCTTTTCTCATATTTTTTCTTTTCCCTTTTTTTCCATTCCCCTATCCCTCCCACTTCCCCTAATCCTTTAGACCTTTTTTCCTACTACACAATATCAAGTATACATTTTTTAAATTATAATATCAATAGGAGACATTATCACAGATTTTACAGAATTTAAAAGGATATAGAAAGCATATTA
>NW_004624827.1:9396808-9408812 GCF_000247695.1 Heterocephalus glaber | reverse complement strand
GCGTGGGAGGCGGGGGGGGGGGTTCTTCCAGGTGCTGGGACCAGCTGAGCGTCTCTGCCCAAAGAGCATGGGGTGGCGGTGGGGGAACTTCCTTTCGGGTGCTGAGACTGGCCCCACTAAGGTCACATTTTGAGGTACTGGGTGTTGATATAAAAATTTTTGTGGAGGGGACATATTTCAATCCATAACATTAACCTTGTATTCTGAGACCTTGCTGACCTTCACTTATTGATTCTAAATTAGAACTTAGGTTGTGTAGATTATCTGTGATTTATGATACTTTGTCAAAACAATAGTGTCTTCCATTAATAGTTTTTTAAACAATTTTATTCATATATGATTTTTATAACATATAATTTATTCATTTAAGGTAAACAGCATGTTTTTAATGCATTCACAAAGTTATGCAAATATCACTATAATCAACTTGAAAATATTTTTATCACCTCTGAAAGAAATCCTTTTCCTTTTCTATATTTTCTAACCTACTATCCCTAAGCAAAAGTAATCTGTTTTCTATTCTATAGATTTACATGCTCTGCACATTTCATAAAAATGGAGTCAAATAAGACATGGTCTTTTGTGAACGGATTCTTGCACTTACCATATTATTGGGGGGGGATTTGTTTTTGTTTTGCGTTTTAGAGGGGTTGTTTTGTTTGTTTTGGTTTTGGTTTTTTGAAACAGAATCTCACTGTTAAGTTCATACTGTCCTTTAACTCACTATGTAGTCAAGGCTGCCCTTGAATTCTTGGTAATGCTCGTGCTTTAGCCTTCCAAGTGTTGGGATTACAGGAATTTGCTACCATGCCTGGTTTATATAATCTGGCTTTTTAATTGTAATTATCCTAATGAGATTGAAGTGTCATTTCATTATAACTTTGATTTGAAATTCTCTGATGACTAGAAATCATAAGCCATCTATTTATCTTCTTTTGAGAATTATATTTCCAAGACATTTACAAAAGCATTCTGTTTTAATTACTAGAGCTTTGTAGTTTGAGGTTAGGTAGTATAATTTCTCCTACTTTTTTCTTTATGTTCAATATTTCCCTTATTAAGTGTGATTGTTTTTTGTTCTATACAATTTTAGGATTACATTTTCTAATTCTGTAAAAATTATTATTGATACTTTGTTGGAGAGTGTACTGTATTTATTGATTGGATGGGGTAGTATAGACATTTTAACAACATTGATTCTTCCAATCCATGAGCATGAAATATTTTTCATTCTGTAGGAAAAGGGGAGTTGTGTATATTCTCAGTTTTATTTATAATTGTTTTATACTTTCATCGTAGAGAATGTTCACTTTGATTTTTTTTCTAGTTTTTTGTAACTATGGAAGAAAGGGATTTCTTTCTTATATTTACTTCAGATAATTCACTATTAGTACATACCAATGCTATTGAATTTTATATGTTGATGTTGTTTCCTGTACTTTGTAAATGTATAGCTCTAAGAGGTTCTAAGTTAAGTCTTTAGCAATTTCTCTAAATACACTCATGTCGCCTTTATAAAAAGTGACAATTCAACTTCGTTTTTTCCAATTTGAATCCCTTTTATTTATTTCTGTCACATGATTACTTTGGCTAGGACTCCCTGCACTATATTGATTAAAAGTGATAAAAGTCACTTTTAAGAACTTTAAAAGGATGCTTTTCTCCAGATCTTAGATGGACATATTTCAGCTTTTCCCAATTTAGCACAGAGTTAGTTTTTGACTTATTATATATAAGCTTTTTTTAAAAAATTCTTTTCTTGGTGCATTTTAGGTATACAATACATTTGCATTTCTCACTGGGAATTGTACCTTTACATGATGCATCTTGGTTCTTATTTTTTCCCCATTCCCAGCCCTCCCTTCACTCCCTCCACCCTTATATAAGCTTTATTATGTTGAGACACACTTCTGCTTATGCATTACTTGGCTTAATATGTGTGGAGAATGTTTAGGTTCATATTTTATCTTGCTATAGCTTTGTTTGAGTTTGTCATCTATGTAAAACTTGCTTCACATAATAAATGGAAAAGTTTTCTTTTTCCTCCTATTTTTGGATACTTTTGCATTTTTAAAACTCTTTATTGAGACTGTATGAGCCAGTAATATGAGAAGAACTTCTGTTAATTAATAAACAGAAAAACAACTATTTAATTAACAGGAAAAAACTATTGTAATATCAATGGTTGTTGTATTATGATTAGATGGTTTCTGTCTTTCATGGAGTTTCATTTTATTAATTTTGAACTTCTTCATGTGGAGTTGTTTGTAAGGCTTCATTTCTTTTACAGTGTTAGCATCTAAAGTAATATCCCTTTATCACTCTTGATGTTAGTACCTTTCGCCTACTCTCTTTCTTAGTCTGGATAAGAGTATTTAACACTTTAATACATGGTTTTAGTAAATTAATTTATTATTTTGTTTTCTATTTCGAGCATTTCTCATCTAATTATATTTCTCTCCAATTTCTTTTGGTCTAATTCTTTTCACTACCTCATAATTATTAAAAAAGGTGGCTACATTATTAATTTGAGAGCCTACTTTACCACATAAACATTTCATGCTCTAAATTTCTCTCAATATTTTTAGTTCCACTCTTCTAAATTTTGACATGATGTATTTCGATTTTTATTCTGTACAAACATTTTCTATAACAATTCAACAGGGTTCTTGGTTATCTAAGGAAGCCCTTCTGTTCATCAGTGTGAGAAGCTTGGAAAAGTTTTCATGTTGTGCACAAACAAGAGTTTATAGGCTATGTTTGAGTGGAAAATTTCTATTTTAATCCAGAAATAAACCAATAAATTTTGAAGACAATGACCTACTCGATTTTTAGTCCACATCCTACTCACAACGATTTGGGCAGCCTCTTGAGAAAAGTATTCATGTAGTATTAGTTAAGTTTGAAAATATTTTCAAATTATGTGCTCCTCCTTTTTCGTATCTAATACTATGAGTTTTGATTTCAAATTCTACACAGATATTATTTGCTTAATTTCAAATATCTTCCAGTGGATTCTATCTCCATGATGGAAAACGTATTAATAGGACAATACAGGACAGCACAGCTATGAACTCATTGTCTTGAGGAATGAAAAAGTGAAAGACACAGAGCATTAAGATATAGATAGTACAACTAAATCAGCTGCGTAGTAATAACCAGCATGCTGGGCCAAATTCTCATTAACATTGTTTACACATCCACAAATGGAAACAATACTATCATGAGAACTTATGTAACCTTTGTTTCACCCTCATTTTTATTTACTTATGAAGCTTTATTTTACCTCATTTTACACTTACCTAGTTTTTTGTAACCATGTAAAGAAGGGGAGAGTACACAGTTCAAGACAGACACAGCACCATCATTTCAAATGTTGGTCATTTATATTTAATTCCAACCATTGAATCGTCTCTGTTAAGAGTTGAGGAGGGCTGAGGATTTAGCTCCGTGGTTCTGCCACCTGCCTCACAAGCACAAGGTCCAGAGTTTGATCCCTGGTACCAGAAAAAAAAAAAAAAAGAGTTGAGGAAAAGCACAAGTTGAAAACTGATGTCTCTGTATTGCCTAATTTTCTTTAGTGCATAGAAGTGCACTAAAATTAGACATTTTGTGCATAATTTGGAAATATACCCTAGCAAACAGTCAAAACATAAAGGCAGATTATATTTTGAGTATACAAAAATAGGGGACATACAGTGAACTTTTTTAATAGTCTGTATTTTGTTCAATTTCTTAAGTGTTTCTTAAACTGAGGCAACAAGGTTACAATCTTAATAGGTAAGCCAAGAACGTTAGTTGTGGTCAAATGATTCGCTCATCATCATTAGAGGACATATGCAGGGAATTTGGTTATTGTGTTCCCAGCTGGCAGCTTTTACTAACATCTGGGCTATTAACATTAGAATCAGCAATCTAGAGAATTGTTCCTTCTAACACATCCAGCTAATCCTGGACCTAAATTAGTTCTCCTCCAAACCCACCTGCAGTAAAATCTAACAGTCAAGCAGATTACCCCTTCACAGCGTTGCTGGAATTATGCATAACAGTCTATTAGGATTAAATATTTCAGAAGAATTCAGGCCTGTTTTACAGTCAGTTTACAGTTTCATGTTTTTGGAAAGTGAAGGTCAAAATGCACCCAATCTTCATTAGTCCTCGAAATTTCCGTGAATATTCAGAGATTCTACTTGTAACTTAACTGAAATTGTTACTTGAAATAAGGAATATTTTTCTCATATTTAAATTCATCAAACTTGAGAAGTATCTTATAAATATTTGGACAGTTTTAGAACTGTTTAGGTAAAATACACTCATAGGAGGTTTAACTGACAGTTATTCTACTACTTGAGTTTCTATATTCTGAAGATGGTTTCTACCTTGTTCTTTATTGAGTTGAAGAAAATTTCATAGTGTGAACATAGAAATCTGAAGCTCCTTCTGATTAATCCAATTATACCACTTATCTCACTGTATTTACACATCACAGTTTAACGGCAGATAATTTAAAAATTAAGTTTCTCAAATGGCTTCTTTTTTAAAAAATTCTTTTATTGGTACATTTTAGGTATACAATGCATTTACATTTCTCATTGGGAGCTCGTACCTTTACATGGTCTATCTTGGTTCTTATTTTGTCCCCATCTCCTGCACTCCTTTCACCCCTCCACCCTCAAATGGCTTCTTCGGGTTAATTGATTGTTCCTGCTGAAATGTAAACTCTCAAGGGAGAGATTATTAATACATAGATCCACACATAATTTTAGAATCATGGTGATTATATCACAAACGAGTTGTGTGTGTTTTGTCTCTTAAGCCTTGTGGCTTTGATTGCATTATCATTTTTTTCTGTTTTTGTGCATCTTACAGAGGACATTGGGCACTTTCCCACAGAAAAGATTCTGGTTCAAACACATTTGAATATGGGTAGCTCCAGATTATTTTTGTTATTTCCAATTTATAAATCTTGTGTCTTGATCAAATGTTTCCAATTTCCCACATTTTCTTTCCTCTACAGTTTTGCTCATGCTTTATAAATTTAGAAACATCTATTTTCTATTTCAACTTCCACATTATAGAATCATTAAAGACTTGATCTAAATATTATACTTTTAAGTCTTTCTTGCAATAAGATGTCAGGCCTGAATTCCCTTTTGATAAGTTTGTATCATTTTTCCCATTGTGTGAGATTTTCAGATCTCTCCAGTGTACAACAATATGCTTCAGGAAAGGAGGCTCCTATTAGGATTGTTTTCAGAGAAAAAATTATTTTATTGCTTGATTAATCACTTCGTCTTCTATTATGTCCCCCCCCCCCATTAGCTGACCCCAACATAAAATTTTTAGGATTTTATCTTAAGCAACAGTTTATATATATTTCTACAGTATACCCTTGGTTTCATAGCAATGTGTCTTTTAATAAGCATTGATTAAATAATCAGAGAAACATGTCTGTTGTAATTGCTGCTCTTGTTTTTAGTACTACAGATATATGCACCTAAATTATAGAACCAGTAGCTCTAGTAACAGAACCCTGAAATCCATATTTTAGCAATTCCCTCTCTTTTTGGCCTCTCTTCTGAATTTTATGTACTTAATCAGACTTCAATATGTCTGTACCTAAAAATTTCAACATATATAGATGCCTTAATAAGAGTAAATCCTTGTTATATAAACCCATATCAAACTCATTTGGCACGAATATATGACTGAAATAAGACATATTTGAATGTGGGTTACAAAGAGTATATTGTACTTTTCCAACCATTGGAAAGATTTTCTTAGGACTGATGCTGTTATTAGGGGTTAAAGGAAAGAAAAAGTTTCCACAATCAAGTAAGTTTACTAAATGCTTCTATCAGTATTCTTTTATAGGAAATGCATGAAACACAAAGCCAATCTTCAGACATGATATTTCTGAAAACATATCCAATGAGAAAGACTATTTTCCCATAGTTCATTTGATACAGAATCCTTTTCTAATGTAACATAAGCTCTGAAATGTTTAATGTACAAGAAATCTTACAAATTAACAGAATATAAAATATTATAAAGATATATGAAAGCAATTCTCAAAGAAAAGCAGTGCTCACTTCGGCAGCACATATACTCAAAGAAAAGCAATAGCTATTCCTAATAATAATAAAGAAACAAAAACATGATAACATTCTTTCTTTTCTACAATCAATAATTTAAAAAAAATAAGGGTAAATGTATTGAGAAAGTTATAAGCGAGGAGTAATGTTGAAAATTGGTATACATTTCTGACAGGTTATTTGGCAGCACTTAACCAGGGTTCAAATATGCATATCATATTATTTGCCAATTCTTTAAGATTTTTCTTAACAATGTTATACTCACATTTCCTCTACTGGTTTGTGTTGTTTTGTTTTATTTTTTGGTACTGGAGATCGAACTCGGGACCTTGAGCTTGCACAGCAGGTGCCAGAACCACTGAGCTAAATCCCCTGCCCCAACTGGTTGCTTATTGAAGTAAAATAAGCAGAAAAGGATATAAATATCCCACAAAACAAGAGTAGCAAGAGGGTACAATTATATCAAGAAACTAATAATTCATTGAATATTTACATCAAGTGAGTATAGAGATGGAAATATATTTTTAGAAAAATTACAAAAGTATGAATGGAAAGTAGTAAACACTGAATAGATCATAATTGTGCATATGATTGTAATATTAAAAGCACATATATGTACAGATGCATATGTGTTATATGTGTGTGTGTGTGTGTGTATCTACATGGATTCAGAGAGAGAGAGAGAGAGACTTTCCACTGAGAAGTCATATAATTACTGGTATGTTAGCAATCTTTTAACTTATTTACATTTCCAAAATTTCCAAGCCACTGTCTATCCTACAAGCGTTTTGAATAATGATGGTGAACTTTAGAGACAAGTGTCCAAACTGCAACCCAAAACTCATTTATTTATTGTAAAGTATCAACATTGCAATTAAATATGAATACTGAGAATTTAGTTTAGAAAAAGCAACTCCTCCATTAACATCTTTCATCTTTTAAAAGAAATACACAATGTCACACATGCCACAGGTTGTCACCACTGCTTGTGGTTTTTTTCAAGAAAAGCTAAATAATATTTCTTCTATGCTCCAAAGTTTCATTGTTCACTTACTATCTTGTACAAATGTGTTTCCTTGACTGATTTTACCAGTAGATTTTGAGCCTCTGAAGAGCAGGGCTGTGATCATATCATCTCTATATTTTCTGTTAGTATCACAGTGCTCAATTAATAATGGCATTAATCAAAATTTTTGGAATGAATAGATATATCATCAACCAAATTTTAATCAAATTCATAGAAAGAGAACTGAAATTGTTAAACTAAAGTCTAGTTAACAAAAACTACTTCAAAAGTTAAGATAAATGCCACATGTATTTAATGTATCTCTACCTTTTAAATTAAAGCAGTTCATCCAGAACTGGGCATACTGTAAGCCCTCAATTAGTATTGATTGAGATCCCTCAATGAGAGGCATGAATTAGTTGAAAAGGCTTGGAGAATCTTAATACAAATCATGTTTCTAAGTGATAGCCAAAATTTCAATGAATCTGTTAGGGGATAATTCTCCTTATTTACTTCACAAATAAAATTTTAATGGCATATTTTTCTTAATATCAAGATATTGCATACCATAAATAAAATAAAAGGTATATTTTATTTCAAATTTTTTTAATCCTTACATTATAATACTCAGAAAATCATGGTCCACTACTGATATCTGAAAGGGTGCCTGAAAGATGATAATAACCACCAAATGTTGATTTATACAATGAGATATAATTCATGTTGGGAAGAGATCCTAAGATACAAAGCCCAGATCAAAGACATTATTAATACTTTACTGGAAAAGTAAGACAGTCTCTAACTAGAAAACTCTCACATCTTGAAAGAAAAGTGAAAAAAATCTCAAAAACTAGAAATAGAGTCATATTTATGTGGCTCTAAGGACTGAACCTTAATGTCGTCAATATTCAACATAAAAGTCAATTTAAATGATTTCAGGAGCTCTCTTCATCAAATTTTAAGAAATATAACAGTAGTCCCTTGCCTAAAATCTTAAAAATAAAGTTATGTATGGTATATTGTAGTAACACATTTAAATAATGCTAGATATAGTAGCTTTGGTGTAAATCTCAAAGAGTTAGTTGACATGATGTTGCTTGTCTGAGTGAGTGCTACTCTCCCAGAGAAGATAGAAAGAAGGATTAAGATGGATGATGGAATCTCTTAGCCTTTCTTTTTGTAAGGGATATAAGACAACTCAAAGTTAATTTCATGTCCCCCACACACTATGTTGGAATATACATAGTACAGACATATATTAAAATATTATGCACCCTTTATAAATCTGTCTAAAATATCTATAAAGATATGAGAAAATGCTTATAAAATAAAATTCTAAATAAAGCATCATATCTATTTTGTACGTATTTCAAATTTCATCCTCAGCATTAGCAGTCAGCTTCATTGTTATAGTCCCATTATCTTTCATGAATGAAAAAATGTATAAAATTATTCAGAAGATGAAGAGGATAACAAAGAGGAACTGAGATGTAAAATTACTTGATAAGTTCATTCACAAACTTCTCAAATATTGCAGCAAACATCAAGTAGTCCTAATTTAAATGCACATCTCAGCTAAATTACAGATTTTCACCAACGTTGGCATAGTAGTCCCAGCATTTCAGAGGTTTAGCCAAGAGGATCCCTTGACCCTATTAATTTCAGTCCAGCTTGGGCAACACATAGAGACCTTATCTCTAAATAATAATGATGGAAATAATGATGATGATAATAATAATAATCTATCTGTAATGGATTTTAATGTTCTCTAATAAATATATAAATGTAAAAATTATGTTCATTATTGTTTTAACTATTAAATATGTAAAAAAACAGTCCTCAAAATTTCCTCAAAACCAATGTTTAAAGCCTATGTCAAAAAATTTAATACAAGAAAAATAAAAGCATCAGATGGATGGGACATTTGTGCTAGTCTGAGTAGTGCATTTTCTCTCTCTAATGACAAGTTACATAGACATTCCATTTATTGTTCAGTGACTTAGCCTGAAATGACTATCAGCACAAAAATTTACTTGATGATTCAAATGTATGACTTCAACTTAATTGGTTTGAGAGCCTGATGCCTCCCATACACAAAGAGATGCACTGGAGAGGAAACCTTCATAATACAAAGCTTTAAGTGCATTCTTTCATTATGTTGCCTAGAAGGATGACAGGACCAAAAAAGGTTCATTAAACTGCCTATTTTCCCCTTATTTTTCCTTCACTAGTCTTCTGTTAATAAGCCTTTCTTGAAATGTGTTAATATCATTTGTCCAAATTCTACATATTTTATTTAGACATTAAATATTTATTTTTTAATTTATTAAGTTTATTGGTACATTTTAGGTATAAAATATGACGACTTTCATCACTGGGAATTTGTACCTTTACATGATATATCTCGGTTCTTATGTTTTTCCTCATTCCTCTGCCCTCCCCTCCAACCCTCCACCCCTTCCTATTTACAAACATTTTGTTTCCGTTTTTTCTTTTTTTCATATTTATTGCTTTCCCTTCACCTACTCCTCCTCTTTCCCCTTCCCCTTTGGGCCTTATCTTTCTATTTCATATTATCTATTATACATTTTTTTTTTTGGTACAGGGGATCAAACTCGGGTCCTTGAGCTTGCGCAGCAGGGGACAAAACCACTGAGCTAAATCCCCAGCCCTATCTATTATACATTTTGATATTTACACTCTCAGTTTCTCACACCAGAGAAACTATTCAATATTTACACGTGTGCCCTATTTATTTCACTTAAGAATATGGCCTCAATGTGCATCCATTTAGCTATAAATGTCTCTAGTTTCTCATTTTTAATGGCTGAGTAGTACCCCATTTTATAGAAACCACATCTTCTCTATCCAGTCTCCAGTCAGTGGACAACTGGGCTGTTTCCAAGTTGTAGCTATTACAAACTGCACTGCTATAAATATGGGTAAAAATATTGATTTATTTTTTACTCAGTTCTCAGGGAACAAGTTCTCCCTCCTCCCACAGACATTTTTATTTTGTTAACTTTTATCAAAGATGATATATTTTAACATTTATAATAAAAAATTTATATTTTAGAACCAAAATATGCACAAAGAAAATTTGATCTAATGAAAGATTGACAATGAGATGTCCCACTGTTTCTGAAGTTGAATAAGTTACTTTCTATAAAATCTCACGAACTCTTTGATAATAGTTCTCTTTTTCTGGTTGTATTTCTCTTAATACAGTTCAAATTTTCATTTCATTTTTATTTGTATATGTTCTGTTATTTTACTTGATTTCATAAATCATTTATTCTCCTGTCCACATATTTTTTCTTAAATTATCAAATTAATTTGCCATCACACTCAAATTATTTGTTATTTCTATTTCTCCTTTGTAAATATAATATAATGTAGTATTAAAAACTTTTAGTCTGGGACCGAACCATAATTGGGTACTGATGTAATTACACTATGTTTAAAGCCACTTAACTGCTGAAGACATTTTAGCCCCATTCATGTGGAAGTTTCTGGTATGCCTTGGGTGCCTTCTTTGCTTACTGTCAGAGATTTCTGTCAGCTAGAATTTTAGAGGGAGCTTATAGCTCAAAGGAAGGGAAAACTGTGTAATCTTTCTGACACAATTGGACTACAAAAATATCTAATTACCTTTTCATCTGTATGTTGCAGATTAAACTTCTAACTGTAATCAATGAATTCTCAGAGTCCCCCAGGAAGATCTGAACTTGAACTGCATGCCTTTGGGTGCTACTGATGGAGCAGAATGAGTGTGCACTGTTTCACTTATGCTCAATGTTGCGTCAAGAATTGGAAATCTTTTACAAATTGGTGCTGCTCCTTATATAGCACTTATAAAATGAAACCATGAAATCTTTGTCTGAACAGGACCAAGAAGATCTGTGTCTTCAACATTTAGGATAAAATAGAAAATAACCCAAGAAATGACATCAGATTTAATTTGATTATTTCTCCAGTCAACAAGAAACTGTCTTCCCTCTGGTCCATTGCCACTTGAGAGAAGATGAGTAATGATACTGAGAACTGAAAAAAGGCCAATTGCTGTTTTTCTGTCTAAGTCAATTATTAAATGATCCACTGCAAGATTGCTTTTTGTTCTCTTGTAGCAGGTGTTTCAGACTCAGATAACAAACCCTATGTTGTAGGCATTATATTTTTAATTTCAGCTAAAAACTGGACTCTTACCCAGCGGTTGGGCAGAAGGGAGAATGTGGTACTTAACTGGTGACTCAGATAAGACAAAGGACATGTGTGAGCCATTCATGACCTAACGTCTAGCTTGTAATAAACAGTCAACTATGTTAGCAATTTTAAGAGAACAATCGACTAAAGTGTACTAGAGATATTGAAATAATTCAGCTACTAAAAGAGTGTGATTATTTGTATAAATTACCAACATTTCTCAATTCATTGGAAAGTATTTAAACTTCAATTTTTTTAATTTTTATTTTTTAATAGTACATGTTTGCAGTACACAGTGACTACATTTCTTGTGAAATTTGGTACAAGAAAGAAATGTCTTTATTTTTTTTTACATTCTGTACCCTTCCCTTCCTCCCCTTCCTTCCATTCTTCATCCCATTTCCATTTGAGGAACATGTCTTCCTACTTCTCATTATCTATTTTTTCTTTCATTTATATCTTGGGTTTCTCACATGGAAGAAACCATGCAATATTTAAACTCAAGTGTCTGGTTTTTTTTCATTTAACATTATTATCTCAAAGTGTATCCATTTTTGACTTTTGGTCTTGTACAAAGAAAGCATCCAGATAAAATTTGTTTCACTCTTCATGCAAGTTTTGAGATACTGGACTTTTTTTCTTATCAGGAGGTCACTAGTATGTTACTAGACTGAGATATTGAATTTTTATGCAAAATTCT
>NW_004624827.1:9377912-9388394 GCF_000247695.1 Heterocephalus glaber | reverse complement strand
ATCTTTTTCTCTTCTTTGAAAGTAGATATCACATTATTTTCTTTTCCTTTTTATATATGTTTTTATTGTAAATATTTAAGTATTGAGTTTTAGAGTTCTTTATACATTCTTGGACATCAACTCTTTGTCAAATGTGCAATGTACAAGCATGTTCTCCCAATTTATACAGTATGTTTTCATTCTACTGATCATTTTCTTTACTGTGAAGTTTTTTTCTTAATTTGATATAATTACATTTGTCTCCTTCTGCTATTGAGGTCTTCTTCATGACATCTTTGCCTATTCCACCATCCTGAAGCATTGCCTTTAGTTTCATAGCTTCAAAGTCACATGTTCGACTACTCAGTACAATTTGATTTAGTTTTTATAAAGAATGAGAGGAGTGTGTGGTTTCATGTAGATATCCAATTTTCTAGAAATATTCACTGAAAAGGCTGACTTCTTGTCAGTGGATGGTTTTAGTGCATTTTCTTAGAAATCAGTTGTACGTATATGGGTTTATTTCTATCCTCTCTGTTCAGTTCTATGGTTCTATATGCTTGTATTTATGCCAGCATGGTGCTGTTATGATTATTACGGCCTTGTAGTGTATTTTGAAGTCAAGTTAAAGTCAAGTATTATAATGAGTGCTTTGTTCTTTTTGTTTAATATTTGGCACAAGTATTTGATTGGCTATTTAGAGTACTGTGATTTCATTAATACATTCAGATACACCAAAATATATTTATGATAGAATAGGTATTTTCTAATTCTTTAAGAATGTAGTCACCATTTTAATAGGGATTGTATTGAATATATACACTGCTTTGTGTATTATGGACATTTTAACAATACTGATTTTTTTATCTATAAATGCCTGACATTTTTCTTTTTCTTCATGTCATCCTCAAATTTTTGTCAACATGTTATAGTTTTCATTCATTTCAATTAGATTTATAGAAATTTTATGTAGCTATTGTAAATGGATCGTATTCTTGATTTCTATTTCAGATAATTTGTTATTGGCATGCAGCAAAGCTACTGATTTTGTGTGTTGATTTTCTATCTTGCAACTTTATTGACCTTTTTTATTAGTTCTAATAGTCATGTGGGGAAGTCTTTGGGATTTTCTATATATAAAATCATGTCAGTCAGGCATAGTGGCACACATCAGTAATCCCAGCATTTGGGAGGCAGACGCAGGAGGACTGCCAGGAGTTCAAGGACAACCTGAATGAACTGCATCTCAAGACACTATCTGGGAAAAAAAAATCATCTACAAACAATGACAATTTAATTTTCTCTTTTCTAGTTTGTTCACCTTTAGTTAATTGTCTTGCATGATCACACTGGTTGGAAACTGCAGCATTATTTTGAATAAAAGTCATAGGAATTGATATTTTTGTCTTATCCCAAATCTTAAGGAAAAGGCTTTCTTTCCCATTCAGTGTAGAGTTAGTTGTGTTTTGATATACATTTACACAATGAAATGACTACAATACTGAAGTCAATACACATACCCATAATTACCTCTTTATTTTGTGGGTAAAGCACCTAAAATCTAGTATGTGTAAATGTTCAAAATATAATATAATATTATTAAACACAATCCTTATGTTATACATTAGATCTCTATTAACTGAAACTTGTTATGCTTTGACCTGCATTTTCCTATATTCCCCACCTCATTGCCCCAGGCAGCCATTGTTCTATTTCCTGTTTCTACTTATTTGACTATTTTTTAGATTATACATATAAATGAGATAATATAGTATATTTCTTTTTTTCTGGCTTATTTCACTTACCATTAAATCCCAACAGTTCATCTGCACTGTTGCAAATGGCAAAATCTCCTTTTTAATAAGACTGAATAATATTCCATTGTACATATATATTCCACAGGTTCTTTATTCATTCATTCATTAACAGAAAATTAGATTGTTTCAATTTCTTGTCAGCAGTGAATAATGCTTCAATAAATAGTGAGTGCAGATAAAAGTTACTGATTTTATTTCTTTTATGTTTACCACCAGAGGGAGAATTACCGGGTCCCGTAGTAATTCTATTTTTATTTGTGGAGTAATCTTCCTAGTGTTTTCCATAATGGATGCACCAATTTACTTTCTCATGAACATAGTATGTCAGTTCACTATTCCTGATATCATTACTGCCACTTGTTCTTAATTCTCTTTTTTATTATACCAATCCTAAAATTTTTGAGATGATATTTTAATGTGGCTTTGATTCCCGTCTTCTTAATGATTATAGACATTGAGTACTTTTTCATATTCCTCTTTGCAATTTTATGCTTTCTTTCCAAAAGAAGGCATGCAAAGTATAAGTTCCTTTGACCATTTATAATGAACCCTTTTATCATTGGGTTCCATATATATGTTATTAATCTTTATTAGATAAATTTTCATAAATATTTTCTTTTGATATGTTGGTTACTTTTCTGTTTTGATTATTTCTGTGGTTGTGCACAAGCTTTTTAACTTTTATTTGGCTTCATTTATTGAATTTTTTGTTGCAATGTGTTTGGAGTCAGATCCAAAAATTCATTGCTATGCATAATATCATTGAGCATTTTCTCTGTTGTCATCTAGGAATACAGTATTATGTTTAGGTCTTTCATTCATTTTGAGAAGATTTTTGAAATTTTCAATTTTACATGTGCTTACCTGGTTTTCAAAATACCAAGTATTAAAGAGGCTGCCCTCTCCCTCCCCATTGTATTTTCTTGGTGTCCTTCTCAAAAGTTAGTTGACCAAAATATATTGGATTTATATGTGAGCTCTATTTTTTGTCATGGGTCTATGTGCATTTATGATAGTATCATATTGCTTTGATTCTTATTTGTAAATTTTAAGATAAAGTTATGTTATGCCTAAAACATTTTTCTTTTTCCAATATATTTTTATTTGGCATTTGTTCTTTTGTGGCTACATACAAATTTTGTTATTATTTATTTTATTTTTGTGAAAAATGCATTTGTAATTTTGATAAGATTGCACTGAATTGTAGATTATTTTGGTTTGTATGGTCATTTTAACAATATTTTTTCAATCCACAAACACAGGATATCTTTTCCTTCACTAGCATCATCTTCAAATTATTTCATTCTATCTAAAAATGGATTTATTTCATTAATTTTAAAAATGGATTTTAGTGTCCAAGTCTTTTATATGTGGAGGGATCCTATTATAAACAGAATTATTTTCTTAGGGTTTTTTTCTTGATATTTTATTATTAGTGTAGAAAAAGTAACTGATCCATGTTACATTTGCATGCTCAAGTTGTTGCATTCATTGATTGATTAATTCTGACAAATTGTGTGTGTTGACATAATGATCTCCCTCAACCTGTGTGTGTGTGTGTGTGTGTGCGTGTGTGTTTAGTGTATGTGAGGATTTCACATGAAGAAACATGTGATGGTCGACCTATAAACAGGGATACATTTTTTCCACTTTTGATGGTTGTCTTGTTATCTGTTCTTCTTCATATTTTCTGTGCTATGTTGTTGCAATTTAAGTTATAGCTATTTTTAATACTGCTTTCTTTTAATAATTATGCTACAATTATCAGTCATTTATATGCTACCATTACAGCTGTTCAGAGTATTGAATTTAACTCTATGCTTATTGGTTAGCTAATTTTTTTGGCGGGGGTGGGTAGAATTTGTGTCAGTGAACACTAAAGTCCTAGAAAGTGAAAGCTGCACGGGGCCCTTAGCAGCAGTGAGAACTGTTGAGGTCTTCAGAAGTGTACTGAAATCCTGGGCCACAGGGCAGCAACTGAGAGCCCTTATCCTTTTTCATTGTTCTAGCATCTCTAGGAATTCTATGTCTTTTTCCCTACCAATCTGTGTGGAGTAAAACTAAAGCCTCTTGCCCAAGCAGTGTCCACAAAGTGTTGGAGAACCTGATTGTTCATCCGAATTTTCTCTCCCTGCAAAGGAGACTACTGTGTCCCTTCCAAGCAGTGCTGACCTAAGGGGGTGGACAACGTGGGCAGGATTAAAGTATTCTTCCTACCTTTCTTTTGTGTCACTTTGGGGTCATTTCTTCCACTATATGCCCAAAGCTTCTTATGTGCACTTGTGAGCACTTTCATAATCATCATTATTATTATTGAAAAATAGCTGTCAAATTACTATTCTTTGTGAGGAAAAGAATGGTGGGATCTGATACTTCACCATCTTGTTAATTTCATTCCTGAATTAAAGCCTCTTTTCAATATCACATCTTTTTTTTTTATATCTCAATCTGATCATATTTATTCATAATATTTTCTGAGTGGATGATTATCCTAAATTATTTTATGGCCTTTTCTTCATTGCATGATTTTCTCAGAGCTACTGCACAATGCTTTGACATTGGTGCATCTTAATGTATTGATGGAAGTAATTTTAATGAATCATATATTTTAGCAGAACACTGGTAAAATATCATCCACGGGAAAATGTTAACATATTTAATCATGTCAGTCAAATTCTCTCTATCCAGTTCTTATTGATTACTTCTAAAGAGCTTTTCAGGGGAAGAGATATAAAATAAGCATTTCCCGAGCATAACTCTGATATGCAATATTCTACATGAATGGCCTGAAACAGAAATATTAGTATCCTCATCTTAGAGGTGAGGAAGCTGAAGCTAAGACAGATTTAATCATTGTGTTAAGATTAGACTTCAAGGTCACCAGAAAGTTGTATAGTTAGAGAACATTCTTTGTGGGTCTCTGACTCTAAACCTTACGGTCTTTCCTTTTACTCATATAACTTCTAACACATTTCTAGTCTAGAAAAGTTGAGTCATTTTCTAATGTAGAACAGTTAGATCTATTAATGTATTTTAGTCTCATGTCAGCCTACATTTTCCAGTTTGAAATAGAATAATGAAAATGAAGGGGGGGGGAGGGTGATAACAGCTAGTGTTTATTAAGCTCTAATTTATATGTGAACCCTTGAACCACAATAGCTGGATCTATTTTTGTCTATGCTACTTTTTAGAGAAGAGACCATGGAAATATTCTTAACATTGTTAAGGCTTAAATATTTTTCATTTGTAACACAGAGGTGATGTTATTGTGTAACTCTAAAATTATTATGACAAATAAATGTGTTTATGTGAACAAATGAGTACATAGCATCATAGTAGTCTTAGATTTAACTCTTAATAATGGTTAGCTTTTTTTTTTTGCTTAAATTATTTATTGGTAGTTTTTACATATACAATATATTTACATTTATCATTGGGTGCTTGTACTTGTGCCTGTACGTGATGTATCTTGCTTCTGATTTTTTCCCCATTTCCTGTGTACCCTTCACCCCCTCCACCCTTCCCTATTTACAAAGACTTTGTTTCCATTTTTTCCTTTTCTCATAATATTTCCTTTCCCTTCTTTCCTTTCCCTTTCCTCCTCTCACTTACCCTAGCACTTTTAACCTTTTCTTCCTATTTCAAATTATCAATTATTCATTTTAATCACTTTAATCCTTATTTACACTTTCAGTTTCTTACACTAGAGAAATGATTTGGTATTTACACACATGTTCTATTTATTTCACTTAAGAGTATGGTCTCAATATGCATCCATTTAGCTATAAATGTATCTAGTTTCTCATTCTTTATGGCTGAGTAGTACTCCATTTTATTAAAAAACACATCTTCTTTATCCAGTTTCCTGTTGATGTGCACTTGGGCTGTTTCCAAGCTTTACCTATTGCAAACTGTGCCGCTATAAACATGGGTGCACCTACATCGCTGTATTGTGGTTCTTTTAATTTTGGGGGGAAGATACCCAGCAGGGGAATAGCTGGGTCAAATGGGACCTCTAGTCCAAGTTCTTTGAGGTATGTACATACTGACTTCCACAGTGGTGGCACCAGTCTGAACTCCCACCAACAATGGAAAAGACTTCCTTTCTCCCCACACCCCAGCCAGTATTTGTTATTGGTTGATTTCGTGATAGCAGCCATTCTTTCTGGGGTGAGGTGAAATGTCAGTGCTGTTTTCATCTGCATTTCTAAAATGGCCAATGATGTTGAACATTTTTTCATATGTTTATTTGCTGCTTTTACTTCTTTGAGAAATGTCAGTTCATTTCAAATGCTCATTTTTGATTTGGGGTTTTTAATTTGGGGGGGTCTGGTTTTTTTCAGTTCTTTACATATTCTAGGTAGTAGTCCTTTGCCTGAGGTACGGCTGCTAAAATTTTTTTCCCACATTGTAGGTTGTCTGTTAGCTCTGTTGGTGGTTTCTCTTGCAGCACAGAAGCTTTTTAATAAAATGAGATTCCAGTTGTTGATTCTTTGTGCTAGTTCCCATGCTACTGAGGTTTCATTCATAAAGTCTTTTCCTATGTCAATGCCTTCAAAAATTCTACCTAACTTGTCTTCCAGCAAGTTTAGTGTTTCTGTTTTAATATTTAGATCTTTAATCCGCTTCAATCTTAGTTTAGTGCATGGTGATAGATATGGGTCTAGTTTTAATCTTTGGCAGGTTGAAATGCAGTTTTTCCAACACCATTTATTGAACAGGCTATCTTTCCTCCAATGATAGTGGTTGGCTCCTTTGTCAAAGATGAGGTGATGAGTATATCTAGAGTTGTTTCTGCATCTTCTGATCTATTCCACTGACCTGTGGGTCTGTTTCTTTGCCAGTACCATGCTATTTTTATCACCATAGATTTGTAGTATACTTTCAAGTTGGGGATTGTGATACCCCTGCCATCTCTGTTGCCTAGAATTGCTTTTGCTATTCTAGGTCTCCTCTGGTTCCAAATGAATTATTGGATTTTTTTTCTAGTTCTGTGAAGCAAATTGTTGGAATTTCAATCAGCATTGCATTAAATCTGTACAGCAGTTTTGGAAGTACGTCCTTTTCACTATATTGATTCTTCTTACCCAGGAGCAAGTGATGTCTTTCCATTTTCTTACATCCTTTTCATTCTCCTTTTTCAGAGTGCAGTAGCTTTCAGTGTAGAGGTTTTTGGCTTCCTTTGTTAGATTAATTCCTAGATTTTTCATTTTTTTGGATGCTATTATAAAAAGAATTGTTTCCCTAATTTCTCTCTCAGTGAGTCTGTTATTTGTGTATGGGAAGGCTATTGTTTTTTGAGTGTTGACTTTGTATTCAGCTACTCTACTGAATCTGGTAATTAAGTCTAGAAGTATCCTGACAGAGTTTTTGGGGTCTTCTATGTAAAGTATCATATTGTCAGCAAATAGTGACAATTTAATTTTTCCTTTCCTGTCTTTATTACTTTTATTTCTTTCTCTTGTCTAATTACTTTGACTAATGTTTCCAGAACTATATTGAACAGGACTGGTGATAGTGGGCATACTTGTCTTGTTCCTGATTTTAGCATGAAAATTTTCAGTTTTTGACCATTTAGTATGATTTTGGCTGTTGGTTTTTCATAGATAGCCTTAATCAGATTGAGATAAAGACTTTCTATTCCAATTTCCTATTGAATGCTTATCATGAATGGGTGTTGGATTTTGTTGAATGCTTTTTCTGCATCTATTGAGATGATCATATGATTTTTGTCTTTGACTCTGTTAATATGGTGTATTACATTTATTGATTTATGTATGTTGAACCATCCTTGCATCCCTGGGATAAATCCGACTTGGTCAGGTTATATTATCTTCTTGATGACCCTCTGTATTCTGTTTACCAGTATCTTGTTGAGGATTTTTGCATCTATGTTCATTAGCCAGATTGGCCTGTAGTTCTCTTTTTGGGTTGGGTCTTTCCCTGGTTTTGGAATCAAAGTAACACTTGCTTCCAGGCATGAATTTGGAAATGTTGCTTCCCTTTCAATTTCCTTGATGAGTTTAAGGGTAATGGTGATAATTTTTCTTTGAATGTCTTGTAGAATTCAGCAGTGAAGCCATCAGGACATGGGCTTTTCTTTTTTAGTAAATTTTTAATTACATTTTCAATTTCACTCATTGTAATTGGGGTATTTAGAATTTCTGTATCTTCTTCATTTAACTTTGGCAATTCTTATGTATCTAGGAATCTGCCCATGTCTTCTGTGTTTTCCATTTTATTAAAGTACAGGTTCTCGAGGAGGTATTGATGATCCTCTGGATTTCTGCTTGGTCTGTTGTGACTTCACATGTTTTATTCTTAATTGCATGGATTTAAGCCTTTCTTTCCCTTTTTTGATAAGCTTGGCTAAGGGTTTTTAGATTTTATTTATTCTTTCATAAAACCAAATCTCCAATTCCTTGATTTTTAGTATCATTCTCTTACTCCCCATTTCATTGATTTCTGCTCTGATTTTTATAATTTCCTCTCTTGTATGAGCTTTGGGCTTGTTTTCTTTTTCTAGGAGCTTGAGGTTCTGTGTTAGGTTGTTAATTTGGATTCTCTCTGTTTTCCTAATATGGCCATTCACTGCTACCTATTTCCCGCATAGAAGTACTTTCATTGTGTGCCATAGATTCATGTATGTTGTACTGGCATTTTCATTTACTTGTAGAAACTGTCTAATTTCTTCACTAATTTCCTCTTTGACCCATTGGTTGTTCAGGAGGGTGTTATTCAATTTCCATGTGTTGGGGGGGGTTACAGTTTCTTGTGTTATTGATCTCCAATTTTATTGCATCTGATAATATACAAGGGATAACTTCAATTCTTTTACATTTATGTAGACATGTCCTATGATCTAGCATGTGGTCTCTGTTGGAGAATGACCTGTGTGCAACCAAAAAGAATGTTTATTCTGATTTTGTGGGGTGGAACACTCTGTAAAAACCTATTAAGTCTATTTGTTCAATAGCTTGGTTCAGTTCTAGAATTTCATTGTGAATTTTTGGTCTAGATGATCTGTCTATTTGTGATAGTAGGGTATTGAGGTCCCCCGCTACAATTGTATTAGTGCTTCTTTGGTTTTTCATGTCCATTAATATTTGTTTTGTATAGCTGGTGACATTTGTATTTGGTGCATATATATTTATGACTGTCATCTCTTCCTCTTGGATTTGTTCCCTTCACAAAGATGAAGTGACCATCTTTGTCTCTCTTAATTAGTTTTGGTTTGAAATCCACTTTGTCTGCAAATAAGATTGCTATGCCTTTTTTCTGGGTTCCTGTGGCATGGACAACTGTTTTCCTTCCTTTTACTTTCAGTCTATGAATTTGTTTTTGAGTTAGATGTGTTTCTTGTATACAGCTTATTGCTGGATTTTGCTTCTTAATTCATTCTGCCATTCTATTTCTTTTGATTGGTGAATTGAGGCCATTAACATTGATGTTATAAATGATAGATATTGACTCATCCTTGTCATGATATTTTACTGTTGTTAGCTCTTTTATTTCTTATTTTTACCCCTTTTGCTTTAGTTTCTTACTTTGCGTGTTGGCTTCACTCTGTTGGGCCTCATGGAGTTGTGATCTTCATTGTCTTTTTCTAGGGTATTGCTTAGAATTGTTTGGAGTACTGGTTTGGTGTTCATGAAATTTCTCAGGTGTTCTTTGTTGTGGAAGTATCTAATTTCCCCATTGATTTTGAAAGATAATTTTGCAGGATACAACAGGGTTGGAAGTTATTTTATTTTAGGGCTTGAAATACTTCACTCCATGCTCTCCTTAACTTCAGGGTTTGTGTTTTGAAGTCCGCTGTGATTCTGATGGGCTTTCCTTTGGTAGTTGTTTGTTTCTTTTCTCTAACTGCCTGTAGGATTTTGTTCTTCTGTTGAGTTTCTGGGATCTTGACCATTATATATCTAGGTGTAGATTTTTTCTGATCATGGCTAGTTGGAGTTCTATATGCCTCACTTATCTGTAGGCCCAATTCTCTACCTCTATCTGGGAAATTTTCTACTATTACTTCTGTGAACAGTTTTTTATGTCATTTGTAATTTCTCCTATTCTTTGGTGGACTCCTCTCAGATTATGTTATTCTTCTTTGCATCATCTAGCAGTTGCTGAATTTATTTCTTATGATGCCTTCCTATTTTTAAGAAATCTCTGTTTTCATGGTCCTTCACCACAATCCTGTCTTCTATATCTGACATTCTATCTTCAGCTTCTTTTAATCTGCTCTATGTGCTTTCAATGGAGTTTTTAATCTCCTGAATATCTGTTTGAATCTGTTGCATGGATTCCATTTCTTTCTTATGCTGGGCATTCATGACTTCCAGCATGATTCTGAGTTCATTTATTTCTTTATCAGTTTCTGTTCTAGATCGTCTAATCATGTCATTCATTCTGCTCACCATCTCTGTGGTTACCTGGGAGATTATTTCTACTTTGAATTTTTCTAGAGCCTCATTCTTCTGTTTTGTTACTTCCTGTGCTATCAGTTCAGGGTGTCCAGGTGATTGATTATCAGACTTTTCCACCTCATTTCCCCCAGAATTTGCCTTCTGGAGGGTGGAAGTCTGAGTTTGTGACTTGCTTAAATGTCTTCTCATTTTTGTTTTTGGTACTGTCCTTGGTTTAGTTCCTGGGTTGATATTTTGAAGTTGCTTATTGTAAGTATTTTTTT
>NW_004624827.1:9336712-9377272 GCF_000247695.1 Heterocephalus glaber | reverse complement strand
TTTTAAAATAACAAATAAAAGATAAAAATGAGGGGCCTCCTTCAGGGTATGTCTCTGCTGTCACAATAGACAACATGTGCAGCAGTGTGCACTTATAAGTCAATAAGTCTCACCAAGCCAGTCACAGACCCGTTAGATTCAGGAAGAGTTCTGGCTGCAAGTCCCAAGTTGAGCTCCCTGTCCTCCTGCAGGGTTGAACTCTGCAAGGCTCTACTGCAGGTTCCAGCTGCCCTTCCCCTGAAGATAGTCCAGGATCTGATGGGAGGTGATGATCCCTCCAACTTACAAAGTATGGTGATCTGGTGTGCATTTATTGCAGAGGTTCTCTTCACTTTTCCAATGGGCTTCAGTTTTCATCAAGGAGCCTGAGAGAGGCCTTCTATTTGTTGTTCACTTCTGAAGCTCAGGACAGTGGCCTTTTTGCTCCCCTGTGCCTCTGTAGTTTGGAACCATGTAGCTGCACAGCAGGAGGCCAGTGGTGGTGGTGGTGTGGCACCAGGGTTGCAGGTGCCCAGGTGGCTAAGCTGCTCCAGTGGGCATGTGGAGGAGTCCTCACCTTCTTGCTGGTCACAGGTGGGCATGGCCAACCAGACAGAGCGGGACTCCAGAAGGCCAGGGACCTCTCAGCCCAGGCCTAGGTAGCTTTTTATATCCTATAGTCAGTCTCTTTGGCCTATGTGATTAGATGGAAAATACCTATTGGTTGTTGCACTTTCCCCCTTTTTTCTGAACATAGCTAAAGTTGAATTTTATAACTTCAATCCTAAAGGTTACGTTAAAGGACAACTAAAAGAAGTCGTTAGTCTTTGCAAGCATGATTAATGTGGACTGTTCTCTCTCACTAAATTACCATGGCCTAGTGATGGCAAACCATTTAAAGCTTTCAATGATAACATACAGCCAGCTATGGCACACGTGCCATAGGTTCACCTACACTGCCCTAGCTCATTCTTCAAAGAAATACTGAAACTCCTAAAATGACAAATATTAACTTTATTTTTCTGCAGTAATTATGATTGTTCCTAATATTGCTTATAAAAGTACTGTATGTCCAGCATGTTTTCTGTTTCTCCTCTACATTCTTTTGTTATTTATGTTTATCTTTCCTTTCCTTCTTTGGAGAGGTTCTGTATATCATTACCAAGCTTACTAAACTGTATGTGTATGCACTGCACACATACACCTACACACACACACACAACTCTTTTGGGCATCTCTCTTGCACCACTTTAGGTAGCCCCAGTTTTCTATCTTTTGTACAGTTACCATTGCAGCAACCATTTCCATAAGCATCCAGACCAGCCTAATGTCTAGTAACCTGGGAGCTGTTAGATTGTATCATGTGCCTTTCCATGCCCATTCTCATATTTCTTTTGAAGAAATAGAAAATAACTCTAAAAGACACTTTGTCAAAATATCTCATGGGCATGGAACCTGAAATGTACATATATCTTCATTTCTTTCACAGAGACCTAGTCTTGAAATATTTCACAAGGCTTCTCAGAAAGCTCTATAGTGCAGAGAGTCAGCTACTTTTAGAGCTGTCCAATTCTACCCTTCATCATTGATTTGCCTTTACTCCCTTCCCTGGTTGACTCAGAATTTCCCTCCTCCAGTAAAGGACTGGCACATAAGGCATTTCTTCAAGTTGTGCTCTGTGGATAAACCAAATATCTCAGTGGCTTGCTCAGTACAACTTGCTAAAGTGGGAGTTGAAGAAAACCAGAATCTCCATAGCCAATAAACATTTCTTAGCAGTATTCCAGTTTAAATTTCAATGCCAAAGGCTTACCACTTATAAAACTTTCCCTTGCATTGCAAAACATTCTTAATCTTACCATGTTGTATATAAGATTAAACTTACATAAACATCAGTTACATTAGCTTTTCGACAGTTTTTTACTTATGAAGTAAAAGTATAATTTAGATATTTTTGTTGCTATTAAATCCAATCAACACAAGCATTTTAAGAAAAGATTAGTGTGATCATAAGTGATAGTCAATAGGGATTGTACACTGGCTTTTGTTTTCACATTTTAAATAGTTTTTCTTTAAAGATCTATAGAAGACAGGAAATAAGGAAAAAGGAAGTGACAGCAATGGTTGCAAGACATTGTTAGAGATTAAGAGGAGACATCATTTAAAAATAATCACGCGATAGTCTTTATTAAACATATATTTAAATAATGTAAATCACAATAAAAAAGTAAATGCTTATTAACTCACCACTTAGCTTACAAAAATAGAAAAGCAGCAAAAACTCCTCAAGTACATTGACAACACATTGAAGAAGAGGATGGCATACACTCTGGGACTTCCCAGTAGTGTTGATAGTAATAATGCTAGTAACACAGTTGGGATACAAGGAACATCTAGGCGAAGCATTTCTCCTTGAGAGTTTTCTTTCAGAGCTGGTGTGGGGAGAGTGGCACAGATAATAGTGCCCAATATTTCAACTTTAGTTTTTCTTTCCTTTTATTTTTTGTTTTAAAGATATATCATATCCATGAAAGGAGTTATGTTATCATTTCAGTCCTTTCAGCATTTCTTTAAAAGATCAAACTAAAATGCAAAAGTTATTTTACAACTTTTCTAATAAAAAGAGATTGTCAGAGTTGCTTTCTGATTGTGATTTTTGTTGTAAATAATAATAAATTTAGTGATATTTGTGATATTCTAATTATCCTAGTAATACTCTAATTATTTCAGACAAAAAAATTATCAAAATCTTAGGAAATTTAAAGCATTTGATTATACTCTCCATTAATTGAAATGAATCTCTGAAATATATAAAATGGAAAAAAAGAGAAGTCCAAAATTGATACAACTTAAAATTATATTTTCAAAATTGCATATTTATAATTCAGAAAATCAGTCTCTAATTTAAAAAGATGAAAGTTTAAAAAAAACCACTGTACCTATTTTAATTATATAAACATAAATGGTGTCTAAGGGAAAAAAATTTGAAATTTTATTTGTAATTTCATTTGTTTTACTATAGTTTTTCATCTCTGGATCTTGATTCAGTAGCAACTTGTGACACTTCATGAGTATTTGACTGCATAATGCCTGCCCCCACCTCCCTTCCCAAGAGCTGAGGAAGTGACTTGGATTATAATGCTCAGAAACTATTGCTCAATAGGGTGCCTCTTCCTTCTGTCACTCTTGCTGCCTCCCTGCTACTACATTACTTATGGTTAGTTTCATGCTGAGCACATTCTTCTGCATTAATACTCAGTTATTTTTCTAGCGACTTTACAGAACAGATGTTCTTATGTGAGTTACCATCTTTCTTCTTCCTACTAACATATTTTTCCCAAAGGAGTCCCTAATTATTCTTTGTTTTGTCCAAAGTATAAATAGGAAAAAAAGAGAAAATGTCCTATGTATCCTAAAATCTTGTTTCTAATATTTTCCTGTAATTTATTCCCCTTGAAGTATTCCTTTGTTAAAAATTTTTCTTCCTGACTTTTATCTACTTGGTTTTTTTTTGTTGTTTTCTTTTTTTTTGTTTTGGTGCCAGGGATTGAACTCGGGTCCTTGCGCTTGCACAGCAGGCAGCAAAACCACTGAGCTAAATCCCCGGCCAATTTTTATCTACTTGTATGCACAATTTTCTCTGAAAAGTGTTTCTTTTTCAAAATTTTGTTTAAGTATTACATAATGCTTATAAACATTGCCTGCTCATACTGGCTTTTTTCCAATTTTTACCCAGACCCAAATCAGTGAGCATGTTAGTCTTAAAGATAATTAGTTTCCTGTATCCATTTCCAACCTTGTTCTGTTATTCCTGATATTATATGACCCCACCTTTATACTCTGTCATGTATCAAAGATGACTTATTCTGTATGTAATGTTAAACAAAAAATATTCATAAGCTTCCCTATTTTGTAAGGTCATTCACTAAGAAGAGCCACTAGAATCTTTTAAAACAAAGGACAAAGTTTTCTTCTACTTCTTTGTGAAGGCAATAGAAGCTTTTGAAGGGGGCCACAATATTGATTATGCCCAAAGCAGTCTGTAAGCAGTGCAGGTTGTGAAGACTTAGCCCCACAATTAGCTTATTTATAGAAGTAAGTTCAGCCAAAGCCTATGTGATGAAGTCAAAGTAGCTTGCACCCAAATTCCATTCCCACAACTAAAACCTTCTTATTAGAAGGTCAATGTTCTAATTAATAACCATATATTTTGTGTACTCTGTTCCTAGTTCAAGAATGCTTTGTCTTGTCCTTTACAAGCCTTGTTTACAATAATTTCCATGGAAACCTCATGACTGCACAACCTCACACATAGTCCTGCCCTTGCATGTGGCTTGCCTTTATCCCAACTGATTACTAATAAAAATCAGTGGCTTGGACAGACCACCACCTTTGCTAATTAAGCAGCATTGGACATCCTGGCTCCCTGCTTTCTGTCTCTCTTAGTTCTGTCTTTTAGTTTTTTTTTTTTCTCAGGCTTGTGTCGTACACTGAGCCGGAGACTGGAGCCTTCTGCAGAGGTTTCCAGTAATGTTGCAGGGGTTCTCAGTAAGCTTTTGGGTATGGAGGTCCAGAAAAAATAGAATCTCTGAACTTCCCTCTCTATTGCTAAATTCCTAGTGAAAAAAACACAATGCACAATGAAATATACACATGCTGATCCTTCAGGACCCTAAACTTGGAGCCAATCTAGAATTTTCAGGGCTAAAATCACTTTGATTTTAAAGTGACATTTTAAAAACATAACAAGCAGTTGCTAGGGATCCATTCATTTCAAATATTTTCCAGGAAGGATTAGAAATCATGTTTATGAGAGGTCTTTGAATCCAACTTACTTAACTTTCATTTGTTCCATATACCCTTGTTGTAAACTCCACTAATAATGTGTATAAAGAGAAGGTGGAGTGTTAAATCAGGAATCCATTGGGTTTATCAATTGTGGTTCAATAGACAGTTCCTCTCTCTCTCTCTCTCTTTCTTTCTCTCTTTCTTTCTTTCTCTCTTTCTCCAGCACAGAATTTGTAAAGGAAGAATAAAAGTGAATAGTTTCAGAATAGTAAATCTTTATTCTTAAAAACTTTCATTTTACAGGAAAAAGAAGTGAAAAAAATCATTCCTCAATGTATTATAATTCAAAACCCGTTACAAAGGTATTTAAACATTTCTCATTAATAATAGTACTCTGGAATCCTAGAGTTTCCTGTCACTTTAAAATGCAGATTTATATGCTAAGAAAGAAATTCCCAACCCATTATGGCCCACCATTAAGTCAAGTCATTCCTATCTGAAACTTGCCAGCAGCCACCTCTTCCTGGGAAGGCTAGTGGCATGCTGTTAAGGCATGGCTGTCACTCACACACAGGGCTGTTAGGTAATTGGGGAGAAAAAAGGAGCCATTAGTCTGTAATTCTTAAAATTTACATCCCCTGTAATTTTCTGCGAAGATTTTGCTTTTCTGGCATCTAAAATAAACTGAACGACAACTACTGCTACCAGTTCATGGCATTTTCCTAGAGTGATGGCAGACAGCCCAGTTAGCTATTTCTAGATTGAAAAAGGAGGTGATTTTGTTTTCCATCTCAACTTTCTTGTAACAATCAAATAACAGAAATTTGTTTATCCCATCTGCCTTCTTTAATGATCATGAACAGTGACAGATCCCAGAGAGAATGTACAACACTTTCTTCTTTTTGGAGCTCAGTGTTACCCTCTGTCAGGAAAAATTTGCAAGTTGACTTTCACGTTTGTAAAGTTCAATTCCCAAAATAGTAGGTTATAAATAGTAATTACCATAAAATACCCCACATCTAAATGTTCTAAAGAAAAATACCTGATATTTTGGGACTGCTTTTTTATCTTATTCCTGAAAATACACAAATGTGAAAGAGTTGTCCTTCACTCGGGTCTTCATTGTAATGAGCTTACAAGAATGCAGGCTATTTTATGCAAGAAATGGGAGGAGAAAAGGTACTGGCTAAATTTTCACACAGCAGCTATGAGACATAGAAGCTTCTGAAAAATGAATCTGTGATCACCTTGAGATTTAAAATTGATAGATTGTTTACAAAAGGGGAAGGGAAGAAGATATGAAGGAAGGAGAGGAAAGAAAGTGAATAAAACAATAATTAAGATGTGTTATGTACATGTACCACCTCCCCATGAGGAATTTAACCATTACCTACTCCAAACATGTACCAATTAAAAAACAAAACACCACAAAACCTAAAAAATGTAGATCTGGATTCTAAACTCTAGCTGTGATAAGAGAGAGAAGCCAAGTTAAACTGATCTTGTGAATCTAATTTTTCACTTTTAAAAAGAAGGACATTAAAGCCAATAAATTCTAGGTGGAAATTCTAATAGTCTTTAACACATTGGAAGCCAATAAGAAAGACATTAGAGATAGTAGAACTTGAGTTTTTACTTGGGAATTTTTCTTCCAAGTGCTCTATTCTATTTTGAATAATTCAGAAACACTGGACTTGCTACATGGGCTCACTAAGCCCACATAAGTATCCTCATTTGTAATAACTGGGAATAATATTGCCTTCTTGTCCATGTTGCCATGGGGATTCATGCAGAAAGTGCAGCAGTGTGCCAAGCCAAGTTAAGCATTTTTGAATGGTAACTCACACTACTATTTAGCACTCAAAATCGCTTTTTCTCTTTTTATAATTGTTTTCTAGGAGAAGAGCTCTCACTCATCCTGTTATAATAGTTTAAAATATGACTGGTTATTATAGTGTACCACCTAAGTGAAAGATACATAGTAAATTTGGAAACATTCATTATTGATGAAACACATCACATACATTAATTTATAATAATAATATGATGATGATAATGATAACAGAAACAGCTATGCAATAATGTAGCATGTGATAAATGCAATCATTCAATAAAAACCAACAAAGTTTATTTGAAAAGAATAGTAGGAGGACAAAATTCAGAAAAACTCATGAGTGACAAATGAAAGACAGATAATATAATAAAAAGAGTAGCACAGGTAAATGATGAAGGAATGCATAACTAATACAAGCAGTGTGCAAGCTGGCCCTGAAAATAATGTGAGGTCCTGATTGGAAGAGTGGAGATATGTGAGTTCATGGGCAACCCTGGAAAAATTTATCTAAAATTGGAAGGAGAGTTCTGATAACACAAGTTGGGGGTTGTGCCTCATAACATGTGGTGAATGGAGGCGCCCAGGAGATAGTTAAGGTACACATGTTTGGTATATCCCTACCACGCTGAGTTCAGCCAAGAGCATCTGAGTTGACTGAATGCTTCCTGCTGAAAAATCTAGCATAATCACACATGAAATTGCGCTATGCTCAAACTGTCCACTGATATATCAGTCACTGTTAAACCAATTTGCTTTCTCAAAATAAGCATTGTAGCAGAAAAATCTTTATGCAGAATTCAGATAATATTTGTCTTCAAATCTGTTCCTTATAAAGATCCCACGTGTGTGCATGTGCAACATCAAAGACAAAAAAGGGAATTGAATTCAGTAAATTATAATTTTCTTGCCTTTTTGTCCATAGTAAAATTATTCATAGTTGAATATCTTTGCATAGTGCTGCATCTTTTTTTGCAGCACTATAGGACACATTTTTTTTATAAAAAAGTCTAATAGAAAATATTAGATCCTACAAATACCTATAGCACTTCCTTGATTTGAATTTTTTAAAGTTCCATATGTGTCTCAATTCCCAGCTTCAGTGAAAACAAGAAAGAACGTGATGGAATGAAGAGATATAGTGGAGAAGAGAACAGGATAATGAAAATTCAGTTTAAAATGCAGACAAATCTGCCGTTTCTGCTTGATAGCCTGTAACATTTCCATGTAGTGCACTTTGCATGGCAGAATAGCTACTAGTAATAGAATTCTCTTACAGTGGAGGTTAATTACTTTTCAGCTACAGCAAAATAAATTTGCTGTCAAGCTCATGGTCAGGAATATGCCAGTGTCCCCATTTTTACCTGCAGTTTTAATTCAGCGTTAATATCTGACGCTTGTGTTTAGCGGACTGTTCTTTTGAACAGTGGGAGCCCCAAAGAAATACCAAGGGACAGTCAGTAATGTAATATCGAAGTGTGTGCTAAAAAGTGATTCAGCTCCTTCAGATAGCACCTTAAAGATTAACTGACCTGCTTCTCACTTTAGAAGTTAGGGATGACCTTCCCGGTGAACTGGAAAAGTGCAAGAAAACGCAAGAGTAGGAAGCAGGGAAGTACATTTTCCCCATTGCACAGTGCAGCGAACCCTGGCCTTCTGATGGTTCTCATGCCAGTTACAGAGAGGCCTTAAAAGTCGCTCATTTCAGTCTATTTTACTCTTAATAAGGGCAACCCCAATTCACAATATGTTGAATTTTGTAGAATAATGAGCGAACAGCTTCCCTCACTCATCTAACTTGGTAGCACAATTTTCCCCAAAATGAATGCAGTTGTCAATATAAATAACTATAGTCATGTCCTACTCTTGGGACAAGTACTGTCAGAGTCATTTAATTAAACAATGCCAACTTTGACAATCCTGAAGGACAGGTGGGCAAGGTCTAGCTCACTCCACACTAGAAAGACAGCTTTTCATGGGAAAAGGCACACAGAATAAAGTAGATTGTGATAAAAGTCTTCACAATGGGAATTTTTTTTTCCTGGTACCAGGAGTCAAACTAAAGTCCTTGCACTTGCCAGACAGGTGTGATACCGCTGAGATAAATCCTAAAATACACACTTTTCTTTCTACAACATAGCTCTTCAATTTCAAAACTCCCCATCCTGGATTCTCTTCCCATCAAAATCAATTACCTCTATCTACCTAAGTAGTCAGCATATAAAACTTTTCCTGATTTAGCTAATCTTACTTTCCTTTTAAAGGCTACTGCATTCTATTTTATTATTTCCTGTGTCACTTACTATATTGTCTCACATAATAGCTTCAATGCAATTTTAACAACGCTCTTTTTCAATTAAATTGCAAATATTTTATGACTTTTTAATTTTGCTTTCAATTTGCCACATTCCCTAGCATTATGCCTTGTATCTAATGAATCTTCAATTAGTCATTTGTTGAACTGATTTTTGGAAGTTTAATCCTCTTCTGCTACCAAAAAATTGGAGGGGATTCTCTATTCACTAGAAGCTGTTATCTTTTCTATCTTTGATACTTTGTATTAAAATTCATCTGAAATTCTGAATTTTTATAGAAAATAATATGTAGCAGCAGATTTCTAAGTGTAAAAGTATTATAAGATGATTGGTCAAATATTTATGTACATATTGTTGGAACTTTGTCAGCAAGATATTATCGCTTTTTTCCCCCTCTCAAGTTTGAAACTAAACTGAAAATAATATACTTGAGAAAGCCTTAAGGAGATCAAGGTACAATTTTTACTAAGCATAAATACGATGGGAGAACATGGTTAAAATACAAAGGTTAAATCATGTTCCCTAATTTTAATACTTCACTACTAGATGATGCTATGTATTCTTTACAAGAACCAAAGATTCCACTCAAGTGAATTGTATGATGATAGAGTAGACAGGACTGTTCTGCCTTTGTGGATAGATGATCCAATAGGCTGAGCCTCACTCAGGTTCTCCTTCAAATTTACCAACACAATTGTTTACAGCTCTTGTTGAGGAGTAAGGAATAAGGAGATAAGATGTTCAGGAAAGAATAAGGGAAGCTTCAAAGAGACAGAAAATGTGCTCCTAATGCTCTTCTGTAATAAGGAGTAGGGAAAAATGTCTTAGAACAGGATGAGTGAGTGTAAGTATTCCTGTCTGACATGTAATTATAGTGTTCACTCTTATGAACTATCTTTGATGATGATAGACAGTGATAGTTTCTAATAATGGTAAGTATGTTAGAAATGAAATTGTTCCTAGAAAAATATAATTAATACCAAATAGAAAGCACTTACCAAAGTAAGGGAGGGCTCTTAAAGACAATCGGGATAGGATTAATCCGTGTATAACTGCATACACTAGATATGGCTATTAGAAAAGTAGTTTGTACAAGTTGCTGGAAAATAGAACGTGTTATTAACTTTATTTAACATAGGATATTGTAATAATTGTCCAAATGATTTGTTTAACAGTCCATAGAAATTGCTCATCAGAGAGTATCTGAACTTTGTAGAGATAATTCTTTTTCCTTATTCCAATTCTATTTAGAGAAGAAATTAAGCATGGAAACAGAGGAATAAACAACTTCTGAGTAACTTTCAATTATGGCGGGTTTAAAATGGTCTGTCATGATGCATTTCCTGTAACGGCCAGTAGAAAAATATTTTAGACTTTATAGGTCATATGATAGCTGTTGCAACTACTTTACTGTTTGAAAGCAGCCATCTACATATATAAATAAGTGAACATGACTGTTCTAATAAAACCTTATTTGTTGACATGGCTATTGGGACTTACGGGATTTTTATGTATCACAAAATATTATTACTTTTATCCTGTCAATCTTTCCCAGCTTCCAGGTCACAGATATGACAGGATTTAGTCTTCACTTCACCATGTACAGACATCTGAAATAAATATTAATGTTCCAATTTATTATCAGGTCACCATTTTGACAAAACATAGAAAAATGGATAATTAGTACTTGTCTACTATATAATCTTACACAGCTCAATGTCTGAATTAAGTTCCTACCATACTACTTTAAAAATTTTTGAAAGCTATTATCTATGATATTTTATTAAAAATCCACTAAAGGAAAGAGGAGGTTGATTATGCACTGTGATTATTGGCAAACCACCATTTCATTGTACATTTGGACAGATCTTAAGGTAATGGATTTAGAAGAAAAACAGAAAAGGTCAGAGAAGGAAGTCTACTCAATTGTAGAGCTTTAAGTCATTTTAATTTAGGGGCATGGAACAAGAACTTAAAGGCTCTATGAGGGCTACCCAATTACACAGAAAAATGTTAAGCAAAGGTAAACTGGTGACATTTAACTTCTTGCTTACTTCATTAAAGGGCAAAGAAGTACACTTATCCTGTTTTCTGTGAGAAAAAAGCTAGAGGATTCCAGTGGCATAACACTGGCTCAAGCTAAATTTAACTGCCCATTTCTCATGGTACCACCTTAACAGTATTGACTGGACAGAGACCTGCCTGTAATTCGGAAGCTCAGCACACCCACTCATTTCTCTTTTTCTCTCAGAACTCCATTAATGTGACCTGATCTCGATTCATCCCCCCTCCCTTTCCAGGTTTTTATTCTTTGAATTATTTTCACTATGCAGTAAACATGGACATTTTAAAATACATAGGATCATTATAACTTCATTTATTTACTCTAGTCCCCTATCATGGAAAAAAGTTATTAACAGTATGTTGTGTGCACTGTATACCCTTAAATACAAATCTGTAAATGTGGGAGAGTAGTCAGAGTTATTTTAATTTCAATTAGTTTCAGTAATTGCATTATGCTATTTTTGCACATTTTTGCTTTTTTGCTTTTTATACTATTTTGTTTTACAATTGTCATTTATGGATATATCATAGACAGTTTTTAAATTCAGTACATATTTATACGTTCTTCCTTTACATAGTGCTGCATAGATTTTTATAGCATTTATAAAACTTTCTGTATGTGATCTTCCTCTAGTGAGTGAATTTTAACATTTCCATATTTTTCTTTTTCTTTTTTTTCATTAAGTTTATTGGTTCATTTTAGGTATACAATACAATGACATTCATCATTGGGAGTTTGTACTTTTACATGATATATCTTGGTTCTTAGTTTTTCCCCATTCACATACCCTCCCTTCAACTCCTCTACCTTTTCCTATTTACAAATACTTTGTTTCCATTTTTGCCTTTTCTCATATTTATTCCTTTCCTTTCTTTCCTTTCCCCCACCCCTCCCATTTCCCCTCCCCTTTAGACATTTTCTTCCTATTTCACATTATCTATGATACATTTTGATCCTTATTTACACTTTCAGTTTCTCATACCAAAGAAACTATTCAGTATTTACATGTGTGTCCTATTTATTTCACTTATGAGAATGGCCTCAAAGTGCATCTGTTTAGCTATAGATTCTTTTTCTAATTCATATATAACAAGGAAGTTGGGTTACATGGTCTATACACTTTTTCATATGTCTAGAGTTCTGTGATTCTCTAAAAGCATTTTTATTGCATTTTGCCACATGTTTTACTGACTGTAGAGAGATGCCCTGTAGTGTAAATTACAAACAATGAGGGAGGGAAATGCTTATAAAATTGGATATCAGATATATTTGTAAAATAATAGCAGAGAATTTTGTAATTTACTTCTTTTTACATTGATTATTAGAAAATCTAAATAATAAAATACTAAACAAAATCTACATGTAATAAGAACATACATTTCATGTTATTTCAATATGTATTTGACTTATTTTTTTAAAACACTAAAAAATTTCAGCAAGAGACTTTATCTCTAATTGTTTCTTCTTAGAAGGTTGTTTTAGAAGATGGAGAGGGAATGCTTGCAAAATATCAGCACATTTAAATAATGTCTAAACAGTTCCTCACTGATATACACAGACTAAAGTTTACAGTGTATATATGTCCCTCTCAGTGACCCAGATTCAGTGACTCAGGCAAAATAAATAAATCAAAGCAGTTGTTGCTGGAAAAGAGTGCTGTGGTTTATGCATTGCTACCTGCTCATAACTTATCTAGGTTTGTAAGGTACGGAGAGAATGATGTTCACCTCATTCATCACGGTAAGACATCATGCAAAGGAAAGCTGTGTATATAAGAATTAAAAATTTATTCATTGCCCTTGGCATGCTTTCTTGTTTAACTCAGTTTGTTGCATTTAACTCTTGTAGGTTTACTCTGGAATCCAAAAAAGAAAAATGAATCTTGTTGAGGTCCTATAAAGACAGTTTCCCAGGGAATCCCCAAGTTTCTTGTCATTTTACATTCTTATTAATGATACCAAAAAAATGGCATTGCTATGCACTAAAAAATCACAATTCTCACACAAGATTTCCTAAATTTAATTTGGATTTAAAGCATTTACTCTTATTTTAGAAAATATTTGAAATAAATATTACAATGAAACTTTCTCTCTCCTTCTTGTAAATATTTTGTTACAAAAGTGGGCATTAATGTAGAATTTAAAAACTTAAGACTCTGGATTCAAATCTAAACTAAGCTACTTTCATCTGGGTGATGCTGAGCAAATTATTTAGAACACAAGGCCTCGATTTCCTTTTTTATAAAAAATAGTAGTAGTATTATGGTTACCACTTAGAGAAATCAGTCATCACAGGACTGGTCACTGCACTGAGGGCAAGCTTATTATACAACACAAAAGTGATAGCAATTATTACAAAGTGATACCTGTGTTGTTTAACTCAATTTGTTCCAAATTCATGTTCAAACACCAAAATATTCGAGAACTGAACATATTTTTCCCATAAGAAATAATTAAAACCAAATAATTGGTTCTGAGGCCCCAAATTTACACATAAATTCATTTCTCCAGGACTTCACAAATTTTGCAATCATTGCTTCCTTTAACTCTGTTGCAGTTCTCAGTTTTCCTCTTAGTTATACTGCTGGTGTCAATAACTTTCTTTGGAGCCATGGTTAGGATATTTTATGCCAATAAAGTGCCAAAAAAAAAAAAAAAAAGAACCATGACGAATGTTTTAACACACTAACACAAGCACTATATGCTGCCTAGGCAAGAGCGGCGCTTAGACTGAACGAAGCCTCACCCCTTCGTGTTCCCAAGGAGATGCGACCTGTGGCCTACTCTTGGCCCATACAGTTTTTTCAAGTTGGATCTTTGGAGTGACTCTTAAGCAAATTTGCAAACACAGAGCTGATTTTTTCAAACTTTGCTGTTCAAGTTGTGAAAAGTTCAAACTTGAAGCCATTCGACAACAGTGGTATCACTGTATATTTTCTGGAGAGATTTAATTATTCTATCTTTATGACTGAATGTGTCTCCCTCTCCCTAAGTTCATAGTTTTTAGAAAAGAAACCAGCAAGCTCACTCTCCCCACGTATACATGAGGAAAAGCCACGCGAAATGCAGGGAGAAGGCCGCCATCTGCAGACGGCCAGGGGAATCCTTACCAGGCACCAATCCCCCACGTGCCTTCAGCTGGGATTTCCACTTTCTGCAACTGTGAGAAAATCAATTACTCTTGTTTAAGACAGCAGTCAGTTATATTTTGTTAGGGTATCACAAGCTAATACACAGCACTAACTCTAATAAGATTTGTTACAATTAACAGAAAATGTTTACTTCTATTTAGTAAGACTTTTCATTTCAGAATTTTATACTTTTTCTTTTTCCTTTAGTTGTTTGTTAGTTTTGTTTTCACCAAATACTTAACTAAATGGACACATATGAAAACATACTTCTACTCAGCCATAAAGAACGAGAAACTAGACATTTATAGCTAAATGGATGCATATTGAGGCCATACTCTTAAGTGAAATAAATAGGACACACATGTAAATACTGAATAGTTTCTCTGGTGTGAAAAACTAAAAGTGTAAATAGGAATCAAAATGTATGATTGATATTGTGAAATAGGAAGAAAAGGTCTAAAGGAGTAGGGGAAATGGGAGGGCTAGGGGAAAGGAAAGAAGGGAAAAGAAAAATATGAGAAAAGGAAAAACAATGGAAACAAATTATTTGTAAATAGGGAAGGGTGGGCCAGAGAATGGGGAAAAAATAAGAACCAAGATACATCGTGTAAAGCTACAAGGTCCCAATGATGAATGTAATATATTGTATACCTAAAATGTACCAATAAATAAACTTAATAAAAAAAAGAAAACATACTCACCTGACAGTAATAGAACCTTAAAATTAGGCAAAGAACTAAGCCAACTATGTACCCTCAAAATACAAGAAAACACTGATCTATAGGTTAATGAAATTCTTATCAAAATCTGCTCGGGCTGAGGATTTAGCTCAGTGGTCCTGCTGGCTGCCCTGCAAGTGCAAAGACTCAAGTTCGATCCCCAGTACAAAAAAATAAAATCTGCCCATTCTTTTTTATTTTATTTTATTTTATTTATTGGTACAGGAGATCAAACTCGGGACCTTGCACTTGTGAGGCAGATGCCAGAACCACTGAGGAAAATCCTCAGCTCCCCATTCTTTTTTAGCCATAGAAAAGCTTATTCTAAAATGTATATGGATGGGAATGGGCAGTAAATTAGCAAAATAACCTTAGAAAAGGAGAATAAAGTGCAAGGAATCTATCTCATTAAGATTTTCATATAGATACAGTAATCAAAACACTATAATATGGAAGAGATAAAGGTTAATTGTGCAGAAGAAAGAATTCAATAACAGATTCACATAAATATACTCAACTAACTTTTGACAAAGTTATAAAATCAATTTAATGGATTCAAATTAATTAATTTAGTTTCAGTTAATGGTACTGGGACAATAGATAGTCCATAGATAAATATGAACCTCAATGTAAACTGCAAACTGTCCAAACAAATAACTCATGGGCACAGATTAAAAGTAACAAAACTTTCAGGAAAGAGAAAGAGAGAGAGAGAGATATGTCCTTCAATAATCATAACCAGGGCAAGGCAGAGAAAACTTATACTAGACATGAAAAGTGTAATCTGTGAAACAAAAAAGAGATATTGGATTTGAAACAAAATAAAAACATCATCACTGTGCAGAAGATGAAAAGGTAAGTTATATATTAGGAAGAAATGTTTGCAGACCTTCATTTCAATAAAGGACTAGTGTCTCTAATTAGCACTTAGAACTCTCACACTAAACAATGAAAAATAGAAAACAAGGAAAAAATAAATGGGCATTTCACAGGAAAGGATAAACACATGACAAGCACATGAAAATCATTAGGGAAATGCACATTTAAACTCTGTGATATTAATACACCCTTGTCAGAATGGTTAAAACTTTAAATGACATCATCATGTGCTACAAAACATGTAGATAAAATGAATCACTCACATATTGCTAGTAGGAAAGTAAAATGATAGAAATCTGAAAAGTGTTTTGGCAAAATTCTTATAAAACTAAACATTTAATTACTATATGGCCCAGCAATTGAACTCTTGGGCATTTATCCCAGTCAAATGAATACTTTCAACCTATGCATAAATGTTCATAACAACTTTATTTGTAGAGCACAAAGCTGGAAGATATCCAAAATGTCTTTCAATTTGTAAATTGTTAAACAATTCGAGGTGCATTCATACCATAAAATACTAATCAGTAACAACAACAACAAAAAAAGCAAGGAACTATGAATATTTGCAACCTCTTGATTACACATTCAGAGAAATATTTTTTTTTGAAAACACAATCCCAAAAGGTCATACACTACATGATTGCATTATATAACATTCCCTAAATGACACAATTATACAGGTAAAGAGCATATTAGTGGTCACCATAGGTTGGGGTCTGGAAATGTTGGAAAGATATGGGTCTAGATACAAAGGGACAGCAGAACAAATTCACATGGTGACAGTTGCTTTCACTTTACCTGTAGTGGTGACTACAGAAAGAAGTGTCAGTTAAATGAACTTTGAGCATGATCAATGAATCATGTCAATGTCATCCTAGATTACAGTTGCACAAGATTTCACTCCTTGGAAGAACTAAGTGACAGTTACGCAGCATCATTCTGTGTTACTTCTTTACAGCACTGAATCTATGATAATCTCAAAATAAAAGTTTAAATTAAAGAGCTAATTGGATGAAAGAAAAATAAAATAAGAGATATGATATTAATCAATTCTTAACCTTGGGGTTTTACTATCACCAGGGGACAGAGGTATTAAGTACCAAGATTTTCCACACCAGGGTGCCTAGAATGTACATAGTTTGCACATTTATTTGTTCTCCTAACGTAAACCCTTAAAATGTTAAAGAGATTTCTGGTCCTTGAAAACTTCAATTTGCATTAGAGCTTGATAGAATAATTAAGACAACAGGAATTACCATGCAGAGCATTAGTCTCAAGTCCCCGCATAAAAGAAAAGCTGAACTTTTGACATAGAGAGAAAGCAAGCCTAGAAGGCTGCTGTTCAGCATAGTTTGATTCTTGGATTCAACTCCTGAATACTTTGAAGTCATTTTATGCCACTTGTCTTAAATCATTCATCTCAGTGAAAATTTGTTAGTTAAATGTTACCTCCTCTGTGTTAAGCTAGAGACTTCACAGAGGGAACCAGGCTGCCCAACAATGTTTAAAAAGACACTTCTGGCTTGGGCAGCATGCCTAAGCAACAGAGGAAGCCTGCTACTGTGGGAGATTCTGGCTGTAGAATAGCTTTGCTATCAGTAAATATACCAAGAAGAAAGAACACATTTATTACTGAATGAGTTGTACCGTAATTCCTGCTGAGAAGAAAATCTTCTACTTTTGTAAATATTTTAACATTCTTTCTATCCCTTTTCTAATAATGTGGTGATCCACAAACTGCAAAAGGTAGTTTGGAAAAGATGTCATAGAAATCTGTTGCTTTGATTAATGCTTGGCATGGACTGCAGATTGTGGGCTTTGAAGGTGCCATCTTGTTCTCTCTGGTTTCAAAGGTAGCCCCTCTAGTGATATAGATGTCCCCAGAGTCAGGCATCATAGTATCTGGGCTGTATTAATTATAGGTAACTGGGAAGAAATGAAAGCTTATTTTGAAACTTAAGTTATTTTCGGTTATAAAGCAAAAACAACATCACATCACAGTGTATTACAAACTAGTGCATTTAAGAGAATATATTGGTAGTATTTTAAGCCACCTACAAACTGAATGCTCTTTGAAGAACCAATCACTCTTTTGCTCTTTAAAAGCATAGCAAGTTCATATGCACTTGTATTTAGTCTTGTTACATGATCATGCATCATTCCCAAGATGACATTACATTCAATCAAAAAATTGCTAGACGTCAATACAAATTGTGGTGAAAGAAGCCATTTTTATCACACTGTCACATACAAGCAGGACAATTAGCACTATTTTAAATTTGTTTCCTCAAAGTTTAAATTATTACAATAAACACATGTTTTCTTTATAAGGAGATTTTTAAAAATAGTAATTCCTTTGATGAAGTAGGGAGTTACAGATTCATGATAATTTATTTTAGAATGAATGGAAATAATAGAAAGGGAATTAACTTTTACAGTTCTGATGATAATGAAGCCAAGGTTAAAAAAATAAATGTAGTTTAGACAGTAGCTTTCAAAACCAGTAGTAGCTCTTTTGTCATGCCCTGCATGTTCAGATTCCCTCCATCTAATACACAGTTATTAACAACAACCCTATCTTCTAATCTTGGCTGCCTTTAAAAACATTAGCAGGGGACATTTAGCATCACACTTCTTATTAAATCTTGGTAGAAACACCGCACAGCAGTGTATCTTGGAAGTTGTAATTGTGAAGAAAATCACTCTGTTATTTCCTCACTGATTGTGGCTAATGTTAAAAATAATTACTATTACAAGACTTGCCTGTACTTTAATTGTCATTTCCACAGATTCTGCGGCTTAAAATTCCATTTCTATCATGGAATTATTCATAGTTGCTCATTACTTCTCTTCTTTATTTGGATGTTTTGGATTATTCAGGTTAGTGTTCTGAGTATCCCTTTTTAGCTATCCCAGCAAAATCAGTTTCCTAATGAAAATGCATGGAACAGCCATTGGGCTCATCAATATTTCATTAAAGCAAAACAAATTATAAGTTTGACTTGCTTAGGTTGACAAGACAGTAAAAAAAAAATGTGTTCTTTCATCTGCCATTTGCCATTATTAATTTTTGTTCTATGTGATAAGGATTCATTAGATACATTTGTCTTCCATGTTCTGCCCTTAAGAGATACTTTTCAACAAAAATAATTATTCTCACCTGAAAATGGACTATAAATCTATGATTTTTAATTGATCTTGTTTTAATTAGGTAAAAGGAAATGCAGATGCTCCTTGATTTTTGATGGGGTTACATCCTGAGTGTTTAAATTCAATTCTATATGAAGTGAAAAGAGTTCAATTAATAGAGCTAGTGTTCTAATTTTAAATATTAAGTTTTGTAGTATTTTCTTATTAAATAGTAAATTTTGATTTCTTACAGATTTTGATGTTGAAATGTCATACTCAGTTTCCATGCAGATTTATTTTCTAGGAAAAAGCTCTATAACAATAATATTTGAAACATGAACTGATATATGAGAACTGTCTTCTAGAGCTTATTGACTTTAATATAAGCAGTATAAACTATATTCTGTGAAAATGTGTCTGCGCCTTTAAAGAAATTCCTCTATAATAAGAACCAGTGAATATAGACAAAAATTCCTTTCTGAGCTGGGTTTATTTTTAGGTAAAAACCACAGAATCTAATCAGGTTTCCTGTTATAATGTAAAGTGGAAATATAAAAATGCCTGATTATTTTGTGTTAGGACCAACTGTTTCATTGTATCATCTGTCTTTTTCTATCACTTCCACTGCGATATGCTGGAATGGGGCTCCTGACACATAATAGAAAGCTGCAGAGGAAGCATTAATATGTTCCTTAGTTCAAGTAGTTCATGTTATCACAGAAGCAAATGAAAAGTCTCCCGACCTTTTCATTTACTTCTATGACAACATGCTCTGAGAGGAAAGATTTTTGCCGGCTGTTTTAGTTTTAAATTACAGTGTCATGATTGGTTTCATTTCTGGGTCACCCATAGCAACCATTAAATGCAAGTGCAAGATGAGTAATGGATGCATATGAAATTCTCAAGAATTTAAGTTCAAGTGCTTGTAATTATTATTGAGAAACCTATGTTAGTTTTGAGCAACTGGGGTACTAGAAATTTACATTATTTGTTTATTCATTTATAGCTTCTTTTCTTTTTTCTTTTTAAAATCTTCATCCCTTAAAAACTACTAATTTTATACATAATGTTTCCAATAGTAGAATCATCTTTCAAACTGATTTGAAGTATATTTCCCTGGTCTTCTAACAAGATCTGTATACTGAGCAAGATAGTTTCAAAAGAAAATAAAGATAAATATTTTACACACGCTATCACTCTCCCCTCTTTAAAGTCTCATATTACAAATGACGGGTTTTCATTCTATTGATACTGCTATTTTCTTAGTTTTTTGTTATTGATTGCTTCGTATTTGTTTTCTCATGTTTTTTCTCCACCTAATTTGTTCCTTCTCAGGAGCGTAGGAGTCCTAGTGTACTCGGAGGCTTGGCTATGAGAGCTCAGCCTTCCCAAACCATGGGTACAGATTGCAGTTCACACTAACACTGCAGAGTGTCTCGGAGGAAGCATCTACTTCAATGGGTAATTTTCTAACATTTAAGCTACAGTACCTCATTTTCCTATCATTCAGTGGTACTAAAAGATACACTTTGATAATACTTTCATCCAGAAGTAGGGAAATTTAGCTACAAAGTTCCAATAGCCAATATAGTGTCTGATATGTCAGACTACAGTACTAAATTGTAGCATTAAAGCGGCCACAGAACAGATGTAAGTAAATGAACATGGCTGTGCTCTAATATAACTGCATTTCTGTACACTGGAATGTGTGCTTCATATAATTTGGAAGAAGCTTGATATATTACTTTTCTTTTGATTTTTTAACTAGGAAAGTAATGTTAAAACCATTTTTATCTTGAACGTATACAAAAAACAGGAGGAGGAATAGTTTTTTTTTTTTTATCTCAAGCCGTAGTTTACTCACTCTTACCTTAAGTAGTGATTCTTATACTTATGTGTGAATAAGAATTGGCTTTGAAACCAGTCACATTTTATTGTTGGACTCTGTCTTTAAAATTTCCGACATAGTAGCACTGGGGAAGTTCAAGATTATGTGTCTCTGGGATGTTCCAAAGTAATGCAGTTATGGTTGGTCTGGGAACCACAATTTGAGTACCACAAATCTTGATCAAGGATTGCCAAATCTGGTGGGGTTTTTTTTAATAAATGGACAGGTATAAATATTTTCATCTTTGAAAGCCATACTGTTTCTTCTGCAAATTCTAAATTTTACCATTGTAACACAAAAGGAGTAACATAGAACAGCTAAATTAATGGATGTACTGTTCTCTTGAAAAAAATCTTTTATTTACAAAAACAAAAAGTGAGCTGGATTTGGTCTATTAGAGTTTATATTTTGAGTTTTACACATAAGAGAAAATATGTAATATTTAAGAATATGTTTCTGATTTATTTCACTTAAGACTATAATCTCAAAGAATATCCATTTTCCTGCAAATGGCAAGTGTATTTTTATGGCAGTGTAGTATTCCATTATGCATAAATACCATATTTTCTTTATCTATTCATTTGTTGAAAATATAGACTGTTTCCAAGATTTTGTTATTGTGAATTGAGATTCCATAAATGTAAGTATGCATATGTTGCTGTAATAGGAAGAATTTAGCTCTTTCAGGAAGATACTCAGGGAAGGAAGAGCTAGATCAAGTGAAATTTCTAGTTTTATTTTTTGAGTAAACTCTATACTGATTTCAATAGTATTATAATAGTTTACATTCCAAACAACAATAAAGAAGAATTCCTTTTTTTGCAGCCTTAGCAGCATTTGTTATTATTTGATTTCTTTAAGATACCCATTCTTCCTGGAGTGAGATGTAATCTTAGTTTTGTTTTATATTGCATTTTTGAAATGGCCAGTGATGTTGAACATTTCTTCATGTATTTAGTGCCCATTTGTAAATCTTCTGAAACACATCAACTCATTTCAGTTGTCCATTTTTTAATTAGGTCTGTTAATTTTGGGGTGTCTAAGTTTTGAGTATTTTATATATTCTCAATAATAGTCCTTTGAAGAATAGCTGGCAAAATTATTTTCCCCATTTGGTAGGTTATCTCTTCTGTGTTTGTTATTTTCTTTGCTGTGCAGAAGCTTTTTAATTTGATGTGATCTCATTTGTTGATTCTTGATTATTTCTTGTGCAACTGGAGTTTTGTTTAAAAAGACTGTGCCTATGTCTTCAAGAGATTTACCTATTTTTCTTTCAGTATACTAAGTGTTTCTGTTGCACTATTTAGATCTTGATGCATTTTTATTTTATTTTAATCCATGGAGAGAGATATGGGTCTAGGTTCAATCATCTGTATATGAATGGCCCATTTTCCCAGCACCATATTTTAAAGAGGCTATTGTTATTCTAGTGAAAGATTTTGTCCCCATAGACAAACATGAGGTAGCTGAGTGTACCTAGAGTTGTTTCTGAATCCTTTATTCTGTTCCATTGATCTATAAGTGTGTTTTTATTTTATTTTTATTACTTTATTTTTACCAATACCATGCTTTGGTTTTTTATCACTAGCTTTGTAGTATAACTTGCAGTCCAGGACTGAGATGCTCCCTACCACACTCTAGTTGGCCAGCATTGCTTTTGCTATTCTAGGTCTCTTCTGGTTCCTTATGAATTTTAGGATTATTTTCTCTACTTCTTTGAGAAATACTATTGGTGTTTTAATAGGAATTGCATTAAATATGTACATCAGTTTTGGAAGTATTGCCATTTTGTCTACATAGCCATTGGCTACCAAGGAATAGAGGATATCTTTCCATTTTCCAATATGTTCTTTAATCTTTTTTGGAGTACTGTAGTTTTCATTGTAGAGGGCCTTTACTTCTTTTGTGAAGTTAATTCCTAAGTATAATATTTACTTTTTCTCAATGCTTGTGAAAGTAATGTTTCCCTAAGTTCTTTCTCGAGTTTATTTTTGGGGTACAGGCACACTATTCAGTATTGAATTTTGTGTGTTTCCTTGTATCTTGCTGTAATACTAAATTTTGTTTTCAATTCTAGGAGTCTTTTGGTGGAATGTTTAGGGTATTCTATGTGGAAGAATCAGTCATCTGCAAATAAAAAATTTATCTTCTTCCTTTCCTTTACATATTTTTTTTCTTTCTTTTGTCTAATTCCACAAGCTAATTTTTTAAATTAATTTTATTGGTATATTTTAAGTATACAGTATAATGACATTCATCATTGGAAATTTGTAACTTTACATAATATATCTTGGTTCTTATTTTCCCCCCTTCCTTTGCACTCCCTGCAACCCCTCCACCTCTCCCTAATTACAAAGATGTTGTTTCCGTTTTTCCCTTTTCTCATATTAATTTCATTCCCTTCTTTCCTTCCCCCAACCCATTCTATTTCTCCTTCCCCCTTGGACCTTTTCTTCCTATTTCACATTATTTATTATGCCTTTTGATACTTATTTACACTTTCAGTTTCTCACACCAGAGAAACTATTCAGTATTTGTACATGTCTGTCCTATTTATTTCACTTAAGAATATTGCCTCAATGTGCATCCATTTAGCTATAAATGTCTTTAATTTCTCATTCTTTATGGCTAAGTAGTACTCCATATTATTAAAAAAAAAACAAACCCACATCTTCTTTATCCAGTCTTCAATTGATGGGCAATTGGGCTGTTTCCAAATTTTAGCTATTACAAACTGTGCTGCTATGAACATGGGTGCACGTATATTGCTGTGGTATGATTGTTTTAATTATTTTGGGAAGATACCCAGTAGGGGAATATCTGGGTCAAATGAGACCTCTAATCCTAGTTCTTTGAGGTATCTCCATACTGATTTCCACAGTGGTTGCACCAGTCTGCACTCCCACCAGCAGTGGAGAAGGGTTGCTTTTTCCTCACAGCCCCGCCAGCATTTGTTATTGGTTGATTTCATGATAGCAGCCATTCTTTCTGGAGTGAGGTGGAATCTCAGCCTTTTTTTCATTTGCATCTCTCAAATGACCAGTGATGTTGAACATTTTCTCATATGTTTATTTGCTATTTCTGTTTCTTTGTTTGAGAAATATCTGTTCATTTCAGATGCCCATCTTTGGACTGTGTCTTTAAATTAGGGACATCTGATTCTTTTATGTTCTTTATATATTCTAGCTAGTAGACCTTTGTCTGAGGAACAGCTGGTAAAAATTTTTTCCCACATTGTGGGTTGTCTCTTCACACCATTGGTGATTTCTCTTGCTGTGCAGAAACTTTTTAATAAGAAGAGATCCCACTTGTTGATTCTTTGTGCTAATTTATGCACTGGCTAATGTTTTCAGAAATATGTTGAACTAGAATGGTGATAGTGCCCATCCTTTTATTATTCTCAATTGCAGAGGGAAAGCATTCTGTTTCTCCTCATTTGATATGATGTTGGCCATTGGTTTGTGTTAAATGGTTTTTTAATCAGATTGTGATATCATCCTTCTATGCATATGTTCTTTAGGGTTTTATCATAAATGGATGAAGGATTTTCTCAGAAGCTTCTCTGTACCTATTGAGATGATTATGTGATTTTTGTCCTTGCTTCTATTTATGTAATATATTATATTTATTGGTCTCTATATGTTGGGCTATCCCTTCATCCCTGGAGTGAATCCTACTTGGTTATGATGTATGATATATTTTATAATATTTTGCATTCTATTTGATAGTATCTTATTGAGGATTTTTTTTTTTTTTTTGGTACCAGGGATCGAACTTGGGTCCTTGCACTTGCAGGACAGCTGGCGGAACCACTGAGCTAAATCCCCGGCCCCCTTATTGAAGATTTTTGCATTTATATTTATTAAAGATATTGGCCTGTAGTTCTTTTTTTTTTTTTTCAGTTGGAATCTTTACTGGTTTTGGAATCAGAATGATGCTAGCTTCCAGGAATAGCTTTGTGAATCTTCCTTCTTTTTCAATTTCATTAAAAAGTTTGAGGAATATAGGCATTCTCTAGAAATCAGTGGTAAATCTTTTGGGACTTGGGCCATTTTTAGTTGGTGGTTTTTGTTTTAATTACTTGCTCAATTTCATTAACTGATATTGAATTGTTCAGGATTTTTCTCTCTTCATAGTTCAAATTTGGTAGTGCATATATGTCTAGGAATCTATCCATTTGCACTTAAGTCTCTACTTTGTTAGAGTAGTGGTTCTCAAAGTAGTTACCAATTATCTAGATTTCAATAGGACCCATTGTGAATTTGGCTTTTTCATTACTAATCTCATTGAATTGGGTCTTTTTTTACCCCTTTTGGATGAGATTGGCTAGGAGTTTGCCAAATTTGTTTATTCTTTCACAGAACCACTTCTTTGACTTACAGATTTTTCATACTGCTTTTTCAGTCTTAATTTCATGAATTTCTCTTTTGATCTTTATAATTGCCTTCCTTGTACCAGCTTTGAGTTTGGATTGTTCTTTTTTTCTAGAACCTTGGGGTGCATCATAAAGTTATTTATTTGTGTTTGCTCTGTTTTTCTGATGTGGGCATTCATGACTATAAATTTCCATTGCTTTTATTATGTCCCATGGGTTCTGATATGTTGTACTGGCATCAGCATTTGATTCTATGAACTATCTATTTTCTTCCTAGATTTCTTCTGTGAAGAAATTAATTATTCAAGAGTCTATCATTTAATTTCCCAGCATTTGCATCATTTCTGTAACTTCTGTTGCTATTGATTTCTAGTTTCACTGTGCTATGATATAATGGGATTATTTTCAATTCTTTTGCATTTACTTAAGTAAGCTTTATGGGCTAGCATGTGGTATATTTTGGAAAGAGTCCCTTGTGCTACTGAGAAGAATATGTATTATATTGTTGTTGGGTGGGACAGTCTGTAGGTGTCTATTAGGACCATTTGTTTGTAGAATTTGTTCAAGTCTAATGTTTCTTGGTTGAATTTTTTTGTCTAGTTCATGTATCTATTTGTGACAGTAGAGTTTTGATGTCCCCCACAATAATTGTGTTGATGTTTATCTGATCTTTAATGTCCAGTAGTGTTTGTTTTATGAAGTTGTGTATCCCATTGTTAGGTGAATATGTTTTAATTGATACCTCTTCCTACTGAATTGCTTCTTTAATCGATACTTAGTAACCCTCTTTAATTCTTCTGAGCATTTGTACGTTGAAATTCAATTTGTCTGAAATTAGGATAATTGTTCCGGTTTTTTCCAAGTTCTTATTTCATACAATATTGTTAGTTTGCAGTGAAATCAATCCCAGGGGCAAAAAATTTATCTGAAAAAAAAGAAATTAAAGGGAAAGCAAAATAAAGGGTCCTGCACTTAAAAAAAAATTGACCGACATTAAGTTCACATGAAATAAACAGTCCCTTAAAATTAGTCAATAAAGGCTAGGGATTTAGCTCAGTGGTTTCGCAGCCTGCTGTGCAAGCTCGAGGACCTGAGTTCGAGCCCAGGTACAATAAAAAAAAAAATTTAGCCAATAAATAAATAGTGTCATCTCCAGTAAATTAACTTCACAACTGAGTGATTAAGCTGACAAATTGTATGTTGTTAATAGTTTTGCAGGTGAATCTCATTTGGCTTCTGGTAACTCGGCTATATTTCATCAGTTCTGTATAGGCCATCCAGATTTTCTCTTCCACTCTCCTCACATTGGAGCCACATTACTCCTGAAAGTCCTCTTACATCCATGTTCCTTGCATTCTCATTAGGAAACAGGGACAGTGCAGCATGTTTTAGTAGAAGAAAATTCATCCTCTTTTATTTTAAACAGTTGTAATATTTTCTGAAAATCTATTGGTAAATTTTCCATTCAAACCCCAAGTTGATTACAAGTGCTATACAATACCTGTGATTTGATAAGGTGTGACAGCACATGTCAAAATCAACTGCTGTCAAATCTAATTTACTTCTTTATTGAAAAGCTGGACATACTGAAGTTCAGTTTAATTGAGACTGTTCATTACAAGCGGTCTTCCCAGTGTAAAATGAATGCCTCTAAGTACAAGAGGAAAAGTTTCAGCAATATGTAAAGTAAAAATAGCATTTGATGAGCAGATAAGAATCATATGTAAAGCACACTATTATCAGCAACCATAACTGCTCCTATTGTAGCAGTTCTGAAGCACAAGCTCTACAAAGGAAGCCAAAGCAATCATACGCATTTTTAGAGCAAGTCTGTTCATGCTTTTATAGTACTCATTGTGTCAGCACTTTAATTATAAAAATCTATTTTGTATGAGTTTATAGCAAAGCTATAAATCCTCCAAAATTATTTTTAAAACTCACTTGTGTTTAAGATAAAATAGTTTAAGAATATTTTTTAAAATTCTGATCCAAGTTTTCCATGCATTAAATACCAACTGATATGTGAGAAAATAAGGCATTTGAAGTAGATGCCCCCCAAAATAAAACTAAGTAATTCAGATATATGTAGTATTCACAGGCAACTTGTAAATAGAAAATTATTATGGAATACAAAATATTTTGCTATAAAATTTTAAAGTAAAAGTTATAGGCCCTGTTATTTAATAACATGTATAAAAACTGCAACTAGGTAAACAGTATTCAATACTTTTACAAATATTTAACCCACAAGATTGCAAGTCATGGGAAGCAAGAGCATTCCTCTCTATGATGGGATATGCATTGAGTTTTGTCCATTGTATGCGCACCAGTTGAATGAAGAAATAGTATAATTATATCATAAAAGCCACATTTATGGTTTAACAAATAATTTATTAGTCAATAATTTACATTCATTTTATCAATTTATTATACTCAATCTTATTTTATTGTTTTTAGTTTTAAAGTATTTTTCTTTCACATATTAATAGAATCATATTTGTATAAAAATGTATTTTATATCAGTAGAGACAGCTATTCTTAGTACACCTAAATAATTTTGCTATATTTATTCTGGGTAATTTGTTTCTTGCATACTTACAGGAAAACAAATCCAGTTTTAAAAAGCAATTATCTACTGCATCCATATATGGAAGTTCCTAAAGGAATCTTTCAGATTCATCTTTAAAAACTTTAATTTTATCCTTTACCTTAAAAAGGTCCTAATAAAATTTCATATAAAAACTTTCTGATCTTCACCAACATTGCTAAGTAACCACACTAAGTATTCTATCTGACTGCAGAATCAGAAATACTACATAGAACTGCAGTCATTATTACATGAGGGCCAATAATGATTGGGTAGAACAACATGCATAGGTAGGGAATGTTGTCTTCATTATTGTCAGTGGCTATTATATAAAATTCTATATTGATTGATGTATTTTTATTCTTTACTAAATTTAATAACACAAAGTTAAACAAAAGCAATTATTAAAATATTAAATGGTTGCTAATCTAAATTAAGCTACTAAATTTATACATTTATTTGTTGTTTTGTGTGTGAATTGATGTAATAGCACTAATATTAAAATAAAAATATTTTACAACATCTTTTTTGTTCAATGATGAAAAGTGATCAAAATGTACAGCTTCATATTAGATATGACATGAATTCTTTTCTTAGTACAATTGTGTTTTTATTTCCTTCACTGTGTCATAAATTGAGAATGATGCTTACTTCAGTTCCAGAGACAATGGGTATTATTGGATTGTGTGACAACATTAAATTTTTTTAATATGAAGTGCTTCTTATACTAACTGTATAGTTTGCCTAACACGGCATCTTAAAGGTGAATGGTTGCTCAGAATGGTTAAAGAAAGTGAAAGAAGTTTATGCAAAAGAGCCATTCAAAGACTGTAACGTTTCTGAATTTCAAATACCACAGCTTATTGAGTCATTATAATGATGGATGGATTTTCTTATATTTAAATAACACACATCTTGTGTGAAATAGTAAACTTGCTATACTATAATTGGTGGTATGGGAAAACACTAATTAGGTTAATCTTCAGTAAAGAAATGCATCACCTATTTTGACACCAAGAAATACACTGAGTATATATGGCATGAGATTATAATATCACACTAAACTGGATAGTTTGACTGGATATAATGTTAGACTGTATTATACTCAATGTGTTCAGTTGAATCTTATTGTTATGGGTGATACAAATGTAGTTTAGATTTTTCGTCAGAAAGCATATATTCAGCTGTTAACCAAAAGTTTGGTTTATGGTTCTCTGAAGAATTTTATTACAAAGCTGTTAATTCATTTACTGATCTATTCACCAAATATCTACTACATAAGTTACTATATGCCAAACATTTTTCTAATTGTTTGGATAAAGACCTTTTATGTTTTCTCTGTAGCGTAGAAGTTAAAAAAAAACAACTGAAAATAAGTTAATTCTATGTCATTCTAGAAGTTTCTAAAAAGCTATAGGAAAAAAGTAAAGCTTTATAAATGGGAATTAAGGTTGCCATGGTTTGGTGGCAATTTTTAAAGACTAGTTAAGGGATGTCTCATTTAGAAGTAACAATAGAACAAATATTACAAAGAATTGGGTAAAACATATTACAAAATATTACAAAGAATTAGTAAAACCTATGACTACTTGGAAAAAGATTGTTGGATTTGAGTATGAGTAGGTACAAATTTTCTATGGCAGGAGTGCACCTGGTATAGTAGAAACGCTTAATGGTTCCAGTGGCTACACCATTGAGATATACAAAAACAACAGAAGATAAGCTTATAAAGATAGTGAAGTAGGCATCAGAGACTGACCTGGTAGGAATTTGTAGGCCTGGGTACACATTTTGATTTACTAAAATTGGAAAAAATGTAGATATGAAAGATTGCAATATAGGAGTTCAATATTGTATTTGATGCATTTGCTAACTATCTCTAGGCGAGATGTCAAATACATAAATAAGGAGCGAACTAAGAGATAGATAATAGGAAGTAGGGAGACCTTTTTCAAATGAGGAGAACAAGAGATGGAAAAGGAGGGAAGAGAAAAGAGGTTTGAAAAAGAATTGAAGAAAAGATGAAATACAGCTTTTGCAAATGGATAAGAGAACAAGAGTTGGAGGGAGCAGGCAAAGATGGTGGGGAAGCGAACAAAAAAAAATTAAGATATGTTATGTACATTTACACACACCCTATGATAAATCTAATCATTATGTAATGCAAACATGTACTAATAAAAACATTAAAAATGAAAACATAGATATCTGAGTCTGGACTTTGAGAGAGGGTGCCATGTTGGAGTTGTAAATTTGGAAGTTGATGGAATATTGATTATATTTAGAGCTATATGACTAATGCAGTCCTCAAAACAGTAAATATATAGAAAAGAATCTGTAATATTTAAACAGTTAGAGAATAGACTGAATGGAAAGAATGAAAAATGAAACATGAAAAGGTAGGCCAGAGAAATAATATGAAATCAAAGAAAACATATTCTCCAGGAAAACAAATGAGGAAAGTCAGAGAGAGTAATTAACTTGTATGAGAGAGTAATTTACTCTTTCATTAGCTGGACACTAAGACTTATTAAATTTAGAAATAGAATAGCCTCAATAAGTGCAACTTCAACTCCTTGAAAGAGATAGAGGGACATGTGAAAAAGAAAAAATTGAAAAAAAAAAAAGGAATTGGAGGTCAACAGTATAGACAATGCCTTTGAGGAGTTTTCCTCTAATGAGAAGTAAAATGTGTAATTTTACGTGGTAAAAGATGTAAAGTCATCAGAAAGTTTTTTTATGAGAAAAGTAGCAATATAGTTGTATGCTAATAGTATAGTCATCAAAGGAGACAATTACAGAAGCAATAGTTTTGAGTAGTCAGAAAGGAATGAGATTTAATGCAGAAAGAGAGTGATTGATTTAGGAACGTGTGTAAATAATTTATTACAAAGAGGAGGAGGAAGAGTAGGAAGGTGTATGGTAATATACACAGTGGGGTAGATCTGTAGGATATTTCTTCTGATTTACTCGGTTTCCTTGTGAAATAAGAAACAGGTATTTATCTTAAAATGAGGACAGAGGAGAAGAGAAAATCTGGGGAGAAAATATATAGTATGGAACAATTGTTTAAGTAAAATGATACATTGACTAAATTGGCAGGAAATAACATGTCATTGGAAAGCATTAAAGACTAGCATGACATTTATGAAAAGAAAAAGAGAAGTAAAACAAACTCAAGTTAACAGAAGAAAGCAAAAAACAAAACTCAGAACAAAAATAAATCACATACAATATAAAAAAGTAGAAAAAAAACAACAAAATTAAGAGGTCATTGTAAAAAGACAAGCAATATTGAAAACTCTTTAGAAATATGAGAGAAAGGAGAAATTAAATTACAAATGAAAGAGGAGACAGTAAAGCTAATGCTATAGTAATATAATGGATCATATTAGGTTACTATGAACAATTGTACAGGAACAGATTAGATACTGAAAGAAGAAATGGATAAATTTCTATAAATGTATAAAAAATCAAAAATAAATAATGAATATAGAGAAAATCTGAACAGACCCATGACTACTATAAAGATTGAATCAATAATCAAAGATGTCTCAAGGCATAGTTAATTGTAGAGTAGTTAATTGTAATTATTCTCAAACTGCTCCAATGAATGGAATAGAAAACTTTTAAATTCATGTAATGCCGTCAGAATTACCTCGATATCAAAGTTACACAACCTTATTACAAAAGAGAAAACAACCAACTGGTCTCCTTGATTCACAATAGATGCAAAATTTATCAGTAAAACACTAGTAAGCTGATATTTTCCAAAAAGCATCATATCCTATAATTGAAATTTATTTCTTGTAAAAATGATTCAACATACACAAATCAATAAATGTGATACACAATATTAATAAAATAAATAAAAATGTGATTGCAATAGATGCAGCACATCACTTGACAAAACTGAACACATTATCCTGATAAAAATACTCAACAAATTAGGAATAGAAGGAAAGTGACAGTCAAAACTCAAAGAACAATATGTAACATCATACTCAATGGTGAAAAACTGAAAGCCAAGATCAGAAATGAGGCAGACATACCCAACACACCATTTCTATTAAACATAATACTGGAAGTCCTAGCCAGGGCAATATATTGAAAATGAACCTAAAAAATGAAAATTATCCTTTGCAAATCATGTGGCCTTATATGTAGAAAACCCTACAGAAGCCATTTTAAAAATATAAGAATAAAAAGTGGATTCAGTTAAATTTTGGTTTACATAATTAACAGGCAATAATTGTAGTTTTTATACACAAATTATCTAAAAACAATTTAGGAAAACAATCCCATTTCCGATAGCAACAAAAAGTAAAATACTTAAGGTAAAACTAGGAGATGAAAGATTTTTATATCAAAAACTACAAAACACTCATGAAAGAAATTAATGAAGACATGAGCAAAAAGATATCATGTGTGCATGGATTTGAGGACTTACTATTTTTAAAATATCCATACTGCCCAAACTCATTTATAGACTCAAGGCAATAGCTATACAAATCCCAGGAAAAAATCCAAACTTCATGTGGAACCACAAAAGACCAGAAATATCCAAAATAATCTTTAAAAAGACAGACAAGAAACAAATCTAGAGGGTTTACACTTTGTGATTAATCCAGTCTAGAACTACAATTACAGGAGTAAGGTCATATAGACAATGGAATGAAATAGCCCTCAAATAAATCCATATATATACAATCAATTAATTTTCAACAAAATCTTTAAAATACACAAAGGGGAAATAAAGCTCTTTTTAAATAAAACTCTCTAGGCAGAAGAATTAAGTAGAACTTGTATCTCATACCATATAAAATCAACTCAGAATGGATTAAATATATAAATGTACTACCTAAAAGTATAAAACTGCTAGAAGAAACCATAGGTGAAATCTTCAGGGCATTGATTTTTGCAACAATTTCATGGATATGACACGGAAAGTATACAACAGTGATGGCAGTCCTTTTAGAGACGAATGCCCATACTGCAATCCAAATCTCGCGTATTTATCTCAAAGTGTCGACATTGCATTTGAACCTGAATATCGAGGTTTTAGTTTAGAAAAAAAAACAAAACAGCTCATACATTAACATCTTTAGTCTTCAAAGAAAAATAACACATGTGCTATTGGTTCACCACCACTCGTATAGACAACCAAAATAAAAATAAATTATTTGGAATAAAAAAAAACTTTGCAGAAAAAAAGGAAATTATTGTTTCAAAAGCCGAACTTTGGAAGAAAAATAATGTTTGCAAATCATATATCTAATAAGAGGTTAACTTTCCAAATGTGTAAGAAATCCTACAATTGGGCAGGAGATTTAGCTCAGTGGTGTCACTGCCTGCCTCTCAAGCACAAGGACCTGAGTTTGATCCCCAGTACAAAAAAAAAAAAAAAATTCTGTAAGAAATCTGACGATTTAGTAGCAAAAAATAATAAATAACCAATTTTAAAATATAGGTTAAATGGCTAGAGTTCAGTGGTAAAGTATTTGCCTAGCATGTGCATGAAGCCCCGAGTTTAATTTCTGTACACACACACACACACACACACACACACACACACAAAATGGAGTAAGGATCTGAATAAACATTTCTCCAATAATGAACACACACAGGTGACCATCACATATATGGAAAAAATATTCAATGTCATCAATCATCAGGGAAATGAAAATTAATGCCACAAGTAGATATCATCCATCAATATAACTACTATTAAAAATAAACAACTGCTGGTAGGGATGTGGAAAAGTAGGAACACAGTTGATACGAATGTACAATTAGGGGCTCATTGTAAAAATATAGAAAACACTATGGAGATTACTCCAAAAGTTAAAAATAAAAATTTCATATAATGCAGAAATCCTACCTCTGTATTTACCCAAAAGAATGAGGAGTCTTCAACAGATAATAGCTCATCAATTACAGCACTATTTATAATAGCCAAATTGTAGACAACAACCTAAATGTCCATGAATAGATGAAGAGTTAAAGAAAATATTACATATACATATGTGGTGTAATAATTGTCAGCCTTAAACAAGCTTCTGCAATGTTCAATAATATGGGTAAACTTTGAGGAAATTATGCCAAATGAAGTAAGCCTAGTACACAAAGACAAATACTGCTAAGTTCCACTTACATAAGATGAATAAATTGGTCAAATTCCTAGAATCAAACAAAGGTTTTCAGTTGCCAATGAAAGAGAAAAGGGAGAAATTTGAAGTTACTAATCAATGGGAATAAATAATCAAGAAAGATAAATAATTTCCACCGATATGACATAATATTGTATATGACAAACACCTTATTATGCAATTATCATTTTAATAGAGTAGACATCATAGTCAGTGCTCTTAACACAATAAAATAAGAATAAATAAGATAAATTTAATATGGAACAAATACCACTATATTTATAAATCATTTTGTCCTCATTTTACTTAATCACAGCATTTGACAAGGTTGTTTTCTATTTTGTCATTTTAAGACTTGCTCCAGTCTTCTGCTTGTTTTTCCCTTAATACAATTTGGTTTTTATTTTGTAGTGTTTAATTCTTGATCTTCTTCTCTATATTATTTCTTTGGTGTTATCTTCATGTCTAAATCAGTAAGTATCATGTATGTGTAAATATCAAATCTGTATCCCCAGATTTAATCTCAAAAAATTTTCAGGTCATATATCCAAATGCTTTTGAAGACTCTCCATGCTAAGACAACTAGGTATCTTTCATTCAACAATGTCCCACCTTAAACTTCTTATTTCTTCTCAAATCCACACCCAAATCTCTACCATCAACTGTCTTTCTCATCTCAGCTGATGACAATCTTAACCCTCCAGTTATTTCACTGAAAATGTTTGAGGCATTGTCATGTCTGATTTTCTTTCGCAACTGGCACCCAATCTGTCAGGAAATCCTATTGTTTTCATCTACTAAATATATCCATAAGGAGGAATTTCCTGGAGTGAAAAGAGAAATAATTATAAAATCAAAACTGTCTACCTTTCCAATAGCATAATAAAGGAAAAATTCTTTTGGTAAAAGAAAATTTCATAAGTGAATTAATATTTTTGTATTTTTTACTTCTTTTTCTTAATAGAGGCTAAAAATACCAAAAAGACATTTAATATTAATACTATTTGTAATAGCATGGGAGTCCACTTTAACAGCTTCCACCTAGCAAATATTGTGCTGCAAATATATATTTGTGAGCTTGTTATTTTAGTTAATTATACACTCGATTAGACACGATGGCAGAATCTAGCAGTTATTATGACTACAAATAAATGTTTATTTTTGTAACGCCAGATTTTATAACATAATAATTGAACAAGAGCTGGGAAAATTTAACTATTAGCCTTTGTGAGTCATCTAATGCTATATCTTTTAATAGCATTCCTTCCTTGACAGGCTTAATAAACATGGAGGTTCGGGCAATTGAAAAATTTACTATAAGATCTAGATACTTACATTTTTGAAAAGTAATTGTGTAGGTGTGTTCACTCACATATGACAAATGCTATGTTATTATCTTAAAAATAAAATTCCTATGTAAGGATAAAAATGAAATAGAAAAAATAACTTTCAGAACTATTAGTCATTGAAAGTAAGTTAAAATGTTTCCCTACATATAAATGTAAAACAAAAAGAAACAAAATTGCTTGTTAGATTTCTATTACTAAAACAGACACCCGATATAATCAACTTATAAAAAAAACCACTTCGAGTTCATGATCGTTTGTCACTGTTGCTTTGGGCCTGTGGCAGCCCATTGGGCAGGGAGAGCATGGTAGAGTGAAGCCACTCACCTATGGCCAGAGAGTGAACCTTGAGAGAAAGAGACTGAGTTCCTGCATGCCTCCAGGGACTTGAACACCTCTGAAAAGCTCTTCCACCACTCCCCAACAGCGCCACACCAGGGAAACCTTTAACACATGTATATGTCAGGAATACTTAAAATCTAAACCATGGCTTCACTGAACCATTAATACATATGTTACAAAATACAAATTATTACAAACACATAAAACAATTTTAAACAACTTATAAAACTTTTATATCATACAGAGTGTATTTAATGACCATAACTAATACAACTAAATCAGAAGTCAATTTAAAATTTGTGAAAGAAACCCTGAATATTTGGAAATTAACCAATATTTTACTAAGGAAGCTTGGGACAGAGAAGGCCTCACAGAGAAATTAGGAATTAGGCTGAACTGAATAAAAATTAAGATATAACAAAATTTGTGATGTGCATGTAAAACAGTGTTTAGAGATAAATTGTAATTTTAAATGCTTATACTATAAAAATAAACTTTAAATTAATAACTTTTAATTTTGTATTATAAAAAACTCTAAAGTCAATGACCTATTTACATTTTAATAAATAAAAAGAAGACTAAATTAATTGGAAAGTATACAATAAAGTTAAAATGAAATAGAAGCATATCAGTATTATAGAAAAAAATCTATGCAACTAAATGTTAATTCTTTGAAAAGAATCAATATAGTTGATAAAATGTTACCAACACAGAAGTACAAAATTTTGCCAGAAACAGATGTAAAGTGAAGGACATGACTTAGTTTCTAGACCCATTGATTACACTCATGCTAATCAATTTGACAATTTAAATGAAATGAAGTTCTTTATAGAAATAAGAAAATTACAAAAACGGATGCAAGTAGAATGCCTTGAAAAATTCTCATACAATGATACCATTGTTTATGCTCCCCATAGAATTCATAGGTTGAAAACTAAGCCCCAAAGTGATAATAGTAATAGGTATAACATTTGGAAATGATTAGATTGTGAGTGTTCTTCCTTCATGGATAGAATTATTACCCAGAAATAAGGGCCTGAGGGAGTCTTCCTACTCTTCCACCATGTGACAACATAGGGAGGGTATCATCCATACCCTAAATTTGCCAACACCTTGGTTGTGGACTTTTCAGCCTCCTGAGCTGTGAGCAATAAATGTATGTTGTTTATAAATTATTCATTCTAAGAGATTTTGTTACTGCATCCCCAAATTATAAGGAATTGAATTAATAAAGAAATATCTACACTGAACAAAAGCTTTAAGCACAGACAGCTCCTTTGATGAATTCTCTCAAATATTTAAGGAATAAAAATTACTATTATTATACAAAATCTTTCCGGAAGTAGAAGAGATATAATAACTCATTTTATGAAGGCAAGGAAATTTCAAATTTAAAAACTGGAAAGTTATCAAAGTAAAATAAATTCTGCATTATTAATGCTCACTTGTAGAAATGTAACAATCCTTAACAAAATATAACAAAACAAATGCAAAATTCAGAATCAAACATTCACACATCAGTATCATGTGCCAGATCAACAAAATGAGAATGGACTTATGTTTCTATAAGAAGAGGATATTTAGAAACACAGGAATAAACATCTCAGTAAGTACAGATTTTCATAAAAATTTTGATTAAATATTTATAAAATTCAGTATTCATTCCAAATAGAGTTCAAAAACAGCAAATTAGGAAGAGAATCAAATATTCTCAATTTCCTAAACACTATTGAGAAAAATACATCTGACTTCATATTTCATGAAATATGAGTATATTCATTTTTCGATTAAGATACAAAACAAGATAAAAAAGCCCATTACCACAATATGTGTTCAATGCTTTACTACAGAGACTAGCTCTAGGAATAAGGCTAAAAGAAAGATTAAAACAGAAAAGGACCAGGGATTTAGCTCAATGGTCCTGCCACCTGCCTCTCAAGTGCAAGGTCCCAAGTTTGATGGCCGGTACCAAAAATAAATAAATAAATAAATAAATTAAATAAAGATGAGAATTTCATCTGGTGAGATTTTAGAGCAAGTGCAAAGGCACATGGCCAGACATTATGAAAAGAATTTGGCTTAAATAAAGAAAAGGAAAAAGACATAGCAAAGGTATAAGCAAAGTTTTAGTTATAAAGATAAAAGATTTGAAAGTGTGTCACAAAACCATCTCTGCTTACAAATGACAGTATTATACCTGTAAACTACCTGAAGAAATCAAGCCCCCAAACCCTATTAGATGTAGTAAGTGAATTATTAAGGGCAGAGAGTGTTTCAATATGACAATCCACTGTATTTTTCTAGAATTAAAGAATTTTACATGAAAATTTTAAGATATCATTGTAGTAATATCCAAAACATGAAATACATAAGGAAAAATTATCAAACTGAAAAACCTGTAATTAATACTACTTAAAAGTATAGAACTTAGAGAAATAAAAGAAAACTTGTGTAAATCAAGAGATATGCCATGATCAGTAAGTGGAAAATGTATTACAATGCCTTTTATGTGCTGAATTTTTGTAGACATGCTCCCAAAATTCATGTGTTAAATTCTAACCTCCAGTACTTCAGAATGGGGCTATATTTGGAGATAGGACCTTTTAAATGGTAAAATAAGCCTATAAGGTGAGTTTTAATGCAATCTGACTTATACATACTCTTAGAAAGAAAAGGACACTTAGACATAGGAAGATACCAGAGGTGTATATGTACAGAAAAAATATCACATGTGCACACAGAAAGAAAAAGTGAATATGTGCAAACCAAGGAGAAAGGTCTCAGTGAAAATCAATCTTGCAGGCACCTTGACCTTGAACTTCTAATCTTTACAACTGTGAGAAAATACATTTTTGTTGCTGTAGCTCCTCAATCCATGGTACTGTATTAGGTTTTGGAAGCCCCAGAAAATGAACATAATATCAACTCACTCAAAATTGATAAACTGAATATAACTCTTACAGAAATTTTTTTGAACAAATTGATATGGAAATTACAAATTTTATATGAAAATGCAAGGACTTCCGCTGCCTGTCCTGAGTTCGATCCTCGGTACTGAAAGAAAGAAAGAAAGAAAGAAAGAAAGAAAGAAAGAAAGAAAGAAAAAGAAAATTAAAGCACCTCTAATTGCTGAACAATATGAAATAAATAAAATTGGAACAGTCACTGTTGATTTCAAGATTTGCCATAAAGCTACAGTAAGTAAGGGTGTATAGTCCAGGTACTGTGATACTTCTAAGCTTTGTACTAGCACTTGTCTGTTTCAGGAATTCCCCTTCCACATACTCTCACTTCCTTCAGTTTTTCACTCCACTCAAATGTCAGATCTTCAAAAATACTCATTTCAGCTATAGATATTGATTTAATATCTTTTGCTTTTGTTTCCTTTCACACCTTCCAGGGGATCGAACTCAGGACCCTGTGCTTGGGAGGCAGGCGCGGCGCCACTGAGCTAAATCCCCAGCCCCTCCTTTCACCTCTTTTTAAGTAGTGCATATTTGTTATAAAATTTAATGTGTTTTGTATTGCCAGACTTCAACGTGCACAAGACATTTTCACCCTTTCCTAGGTGGTCATCCATGTAAATTAAAAACTTTAAATATCATAGTAAAATCTGTTTATAAATTGGAAGAATTTTAAATTAAAAATTATCAACATTTCCTTAAGGTAACCTCTTATCATTATTTTTTTCTTTTTTATTTTATTCTTTACAGCAAAACATTTATTGGTACATTTTATTTGATATATTATTTTTATTTGATATTCCTATTGATATGTTTCATGAGAAACACTGTATGAAATGTTTGATAGATTTGTACTCAGTACTTAAACTGTACATGTGAATGAACATTAATTTCTAGAATCTGGTATATTGGTCAATTTATATAAAATAATTTAAACAAGATATTTCACTTTAAAATTATTCAAGTTTTAAGTACTATAGAGGGTACTTTTACTTTTTTGACATCCTCCAGAGTACTTTGATATAGCACCGACTCATTTATGAATATTTTTGTGTCTGTATAAAACAGGCATTTTTCATGTCTATAGATTTTCAGTCTATGTTCTGCTGCTCTAATAGAACATTACTGAATGAGTGATATATACACATTAGAAATGTATTCAGTTCATAGCTCAGGAGAAAGGAAAGTCCAAGAGCAAGACGTGGGCATCTGTCAAGGGGGTCCATAGTGTAGCACAGCACAGCAGAAGAGCAAGCGAGCATGTACAAGTCAGACAGAAAAATTAGACTAAATTCACCCTCTTATCAGGGTGAATCCCATGACAATCAACCCACTCCTGTGATAAAGGCCTTAATTTACTCAATTATAAGGGTAGACTTGGGTCATGCATTCATGACTAAATCAATATTTAAACTTTCCAACTGTCAACAGTGTTGCAGTACAATTACATTTCGAGTTGTGGAGCAGACATTTAAGCCGTAACAACATTCTAAACATCCTATCAGAAATGAGAACTATTCTTTGTGGTGCTTACTTTACACAAACTGTGAGCATTTTGTGGAGAAATTATGTTTTCATCACCTAAGCTTGACTGACTCTGTAGTCAGAAAACAAAGGCCTATCTGGAACAGGTGATGTCTACCGAAGAGCTTTTCTCATGTAGAGTGACTACAATTAATAATAATTTTCTAGTTTCATAAAGCTCAAGACAAGTATAACTAAAAGGAACAGGCTTCCCTGTAAAACACAAGTAAGAAGTATATTGGTTGAGTGGAGTGTTAATACATTAATGAAATTGATGGCATTAGTGATTTATTTCATTGACAGAATTTAGAATGAGATTCATTTATCACTATTCCCTCTTCATCCATCAGTAGTATATTACCCTAAGAATTTAGCTTCCTGATACTAATGTAAGTTTTCTTTGTGGGAATTATTTTGGAGAAAGAATGAATTATGTTTATGGTCTACTTACAAATAAATAAAATTAATACTTTATACAAAACAATGTTTTATATTATTCAAATGAAACTTCTATTTGTTTTACTTATTCTATCTTAAAATATATTCTG
>NW_004624827.1:9316473-9336612 GCF_000247695.1 Heterocephalus glaber | reverse complement strand
ATTCTGTCTTCTCAAAATTAATGAGTTTGGAAAGACAATTTTAATTCTATAGTAATACTCTTTTCTCAAAAGGAGTGAAAATAATAAAGTCACTTGTAAAAATAGATAAATTTTAAACAATATCTATTTGATGTAGAAGATGCTGAAGAGTTAATCAGATAATATCAATAAATATCCAATATGTACACATAAATGTACAGATACACTCAATCACATACATACACACAGAGACCTCAGAGATGTTCCACGAATATAATTATATATTTTCCTGGAAACTTTCTCTATTTTTTGAAGTCTAAATGACCCATTTTGGAATTAGAATAGTTTAGAAGGTGTATTTCACCTACAGAGCCAGAGTAGGACATAATAAGAAAGCAGTATCTAGACAACTGCCAGAATTTATGATATTGAAGGCAAGACTTGAAGGTATGGATGGGTAGATAAAGAACATGGGGTGCTTTTCATGTGAGGATGAGGCAAAAACTTGAAGATCATGTGTATCATACAATAGAGTTGATTTCACTTTTCAAGCAATGAAGTGTGACTAGGCTTCTACTGGGAAAGAAATGATAAATTAAGTAAATAAAAGAGAGATCAAACTGACAGCAAGATGGCCAGGAGACTAAAGGTATTTAGACCATCAAAATAGTTGTGGCAAAACTTTTGATGTTTCACAAGTATCTTGCTTCAAAGGGATAAATCTCTACTTACAGAAATTTAAGATTGATGGAAAATAATTATGTGAATAAGATTCAATCTAATTACTTTTAGAACACAATTTACAAAAAATTGCCTATGTACTAACAACAACAAAGACAGTGATAATGTCAAAGCATACCTACAATATATTAAAGAAAAGCATGTCTGCTTCTAGCGTTATGAGTTTGACACTAGAATTTTGACCATATACTTCACAAAAGCCAACATTTTTCTTTTTCCTTTATATTTTCAAACAGGATTTCTTCACACTGATCAAGCAGGCTAGGGTCTCACAATTTTCCTGCCTCAGCCTCCTTGGGATTATAGACATTCACCACACAGAGCAGCCCAGCACATTGTTAAAATATGCATTTTTGAATGGTATTATGCTTAGAGCACTGTATTATAGGCTACTATACTACATATGTTAGATGCTAAGCCATTATGTTAGACGAAAAGAACAGGGGTGAAAATAGAGTAGAAATCATAAAGATGGAAAAAATAGAACTGTTGATGGACATGAATTAACTTCCATGATTCTATTTTTAGTTTCTCCATAGATTTATTGCTTCTCTGACCATTTTGAAATACATTAGTTTAGAACCCAAGCCTCTGAGCATTTGGGACAAAGACCCTGAATGAAATGAGAATAAAAGGAATCAGAAAACTTTTTTGTGCTGATGTTCTCGACCTGAATGCTTTCTGGCTTCCTAACTGATTAGATAAGTTCATGGTGCTACTGAAATTTAAAATAATGACAGAGAAAATTAGAGTGAGTCTTAAATTTACTGATAATTTTGGCGAATGTTGAAATCTAGTCTACATGCTGCTTAGCCCATCATGCTTCGGTGATTTTTAATGTGAAATGTACTTTTAAGATATTTTTCCCCAGATAGAAATTGCTAGCCTTACCTTCAGAGGAATTGTATCCTCAATGAAAGATCAGATTAAATGAAATAAGCACAATGCTTATAAATTTGGATTAAGAGAACACAGCTGAAAGGATGCTTAAAATGTATCTTTAAACCTAATTGCAAAATTTCCATATGTACCTTGAAATATGTATTGGGGCATTAAATGTGCTCAGTAAGCTAAGCAATGTGTTAGATAATTAATAAACATTTAACAGCATTGATTTTTACAGCTTGCTTTATTGAACTTCTTATCAGTATTGAGCAGATGGGTCATAACTATGAAAAATTATATTTTAAACATGATTGCTATATGTGGATTATATTTGTAAAATATTGTTCAGTGAAGCATTTACAACTGTAATTTAATGCACAGAGCAAGACCCCAAAGTTAAGGTACTTTTCCTGCATTAAATACAAAGGTACTTAACTGATGTTTAAAGAATATTATGGAATTGTTTAAAAATAATTATCAAAAATAATGAAAAAATTATATGTATAAAAACAGAAGCATTCTTAATGACATTTAGAAATAAATAATTGGATTTTGTTTGCAATTAGTATATAGAAAAATATTTTTATTAACTTTTAATATCCTTAATATTTATTAACAATTATGTTTGAAATTTTATATTATTAATGTGTAAATTTGTATAATTGAAACAATAATCTTTCACAATGACAACCACATTTTTATAGCTCATAAATTGTAATGAAAATGCATACACACACAAAAAAACCCCACAAACACATTAATTAAATTTAGGCTCAGGAGAAGAAAACATGAAAAAAACTTAATTTTTTTATTTTTTGTAAATAAATTTATTTGTAAATAATATTTCAAGCATTTAATATAAAATAATTACATTTAAGATAAATACTGCATAGTACAGGTAATTTTTTAAAGTAGTCCAAGACCAAAACAAATTATAATTGAATAATTCGCAACTTGCCATAGAAATGATCAGCTTCTAGGATAATCGCCATTGATTCACACTTCCTGTTAGTCACACCTCTATATATAATCTCTGCCTACAATGTTACAGTAGGTTTGGTCAGTGTGACCAAGAAAATAATACCTAATTACATTGTGGGAAAAAGGAGAGTATGTCCCTTTGAGATTTTACTCTCTCTTACTCTCTCTCTCTCTCTCTCTCTCAATGTTCTCAACATTCACTCTAAAAGAAGCCAAACTTTGTTACAGGCAGCCCCTTAAGAGGCCTTGGTGGTAAAGAACTGAAGCCTTCAGCTAACAGCCAACAAAATAATGAGAGCCATCAATAACCATGAAAGTAGGTCTGGAGTATATCCTTCCCCAGTCAGCTCTTCAGATAAAATTTTAGCTACAACTGACCTCATGAGAGATCAGACATGTCAGAATCATTCAGAATCATTCTCTTAGATTTCTGACCCACAGAAACAGATCAATGGAAAAGCAGAATGCATATAAGCATGCAGATGTGGGAAAAGTATATGTGAAGTAAGACATAAGAAACCAGCAAAGAAAGAATAAACTGCTCAATATAGATTCAGAGATAATTAACTTTTGATATGATGATGTGACATACTATCTCTAAAACTCAAAAATTAAACTCTAGGTCAATTTCAATTTAAAAAAATCAATAAAACATGACATTAACCTTTAAAAAATGTTACAAGTAAATATGAAATAACATTATTTTAGATATTATGTCTGTGAAGAGGAAATTATAGATAGGTCACTTAAAGTAAAAGTCACTAAAACTGATAATCTTGAGGACAATAAAATCTAAATAGTCCATCTAATTTAAAAGTACCATAAAAAAGACAAGCAAAAAAATGGGAGAAAATAAAAACTGGAAAAATGTAAATAAATAATATATAAAGGACTTCTGCAAATTAATAATTAAGGGAGAAATTTTAAAAATACGTTAAGATAGGGCCAGGGATTTAGCTCAGTGGCACCGCGCCTGCCTTGCAAGCACAAGGTCCTGAGTTCAATCCCCGGTACCAAAAAACCCCCCTAAAAACAAAAACGAAAACAACAACAACAACAAAAAAATTAAGATATTCACACAAAAAAATAGCAATAGAAAATATATTTCTATTTTGAAATTGATTTGGAATCTCTTAAATTTGAGGTGCTCATGGATGAGCCAAATGCAAATATTGAAAAAACGGTTTATTTGCAAGTTTGATTTTCAGAAGAGTTTAAGATTCCTGAATGTGTAAATTAGGAAGTCTTTGGGTTATAGGTGGTTAAAGCTAAACAAATAGCTAAAGTCACTAAGTATGGAAAGAGGAGAAAATAAATAATTGAATACTAATGACTGTTAATTGAAAAAGTTGGGAGAAGACAAGCAAAGGATCCTAAGAGTGAAGTGAAAAGGAAAAAGTAACACATTCCAAAAGCAAGGGTGGTACTAAATATGTCAAAGGCTACTAGCAGTTTAAGTAAAGACTGAGAATTTCTTAATTAGAAGTAGCAAAACAAGTCTGTGAAGATATAAAGAGAAGGTTTATGGCCTAGCAAAGAACCAAGAGAGAAAAGGAGAAGAGGTTATGAAGATCATAAACTTTGCAGAACAGATAAACATAGAAGAGTTTTCAGAAATTGCATCTGTGAAATGTGAGTGGAGAAAGAAGTAGGATTAAGAATGGACTGGGGTTTGTTTGCTTACTTGATTAGTCAGGGTGCTTCTGAGAAACAGAACCCACAGAGATATACTCCTAGTAGTTCTGAATTCATATAGCATATACGTACATATACACACATATATATTAATATGTATATACTATGAGATTTATTTTGAAGGACTGGCTTATTATACAGAATTGATTCACATGATTCTGGAGGCTAAGCAGTCACGTAGTTTATGATCTGTAGGACAGACACCAAAGAAAACAAGTGATATAGTTCAGTCCCAGTCCACAGAGGTAGGAATGAAGGCAGCTGATAGTGTAAGTCTCAGTTCAAATAAAGAGAAAGCTAATAGCTCAAGCACTCAGGAAAAGGAGTCATAGTCTCTCTTTCTCTGTCTTTTGTTCTATCCTTGTTCTCAACTGGAATATCACCTACTAAATTTGAGAAGAACAATCTACCTTCCTGGGTCAACTGATTCAAACACAAATCTCACCCAGAAACACCTTCACAAACAAATCTGAAGTTTTAAATTGTATATCTCAGTGTCCTATGTTCCAATAAAATGACATATAAAACTAATCATCATTTGGCATAGGGGTGGCTAGGATGTAATAAACATTAGTGGCAGAAATCCTATGTCCATCTAGAGGAGAATGGATTGATAATTTTTTCTGTGGTTTATTGACACAGTGTGCAACAGCAGTGAAAATGAAGAAATTTCAATTATTCCCAGAAGACCGGTGAATCTCACAATGCACCACAAAACCACACTTGCTGTTGTAAATGTATAGAGACCAGTTCTATCTTCAAATTTTAAAAAAACCAGGAAGTTGGTTGTTCAGGCTGGCATCCATTTTTAAGGAAACAAGGAATAAAAATACAAAAAAAAACTAATCAAGAAAAGTTCATCTCTTGTCAGCTCAGCATATATATATATGTGATTAAATCATACCTAATATCTAAGGAAAGAACATAAGGTCACAGTTCTCCCTAGCCTGACACAGTTGTGTTTACGCAACTGAAAATAAATCCATTCCCTAAAAGAGGAGGATAAGTTCTCTAGTGTTATTAGATCTACTTGGTATTCTATAATTTAAATAAAATTATGTGCAATTAAAAATACCTGAATATTATATCACATCATTATAATTTTCACGATAAAAAAGAAAAGAGAGGAAAGAAAATAAAGAACATTAAGATATTCAATAAATACAGGTGCACACAAATATTTTCATAACTAACATGAAACTACTCATGACAATTACTGTTCTTATTTCTGTAACTGGTAATGCATTTATAGATGGTCTGCATAATTAGTTTCTTCTACTGCTAATCAACCAGCACTCAATTTGTCATAGGTTTTCACTTTGTGCAGTGACTCACATCTTTATTCATAAAGGGACTCTGTCATTAATAGTCCGTTCTTGGACTAAATTGTAATTTCCTATTGACTTAAACCTCAGAGTATGGTAATACAAAGAAAAGTTGTAGTGGAACTTCTGTTTTCCAAATACACTCTTTCTTACCTACACTCAACAGCTAATTAGACTTTAGTCTAATTTTCCCTTGATTGTCAGGATCAATCACCCAAGCAAGCACTGTGAATTCTATCTTTATTTAGTGACATGAAGTACCCAAAGTGGCTGAGCATCAGTCTTAATTATCAGTTCAATGGAATCAATATATCTGTTGGTAAAAATATGTATTCTTCTATCTAGAACTAAGACTGCCAGACCCAAAGAGCATAAGATCAAAGGAACAGAAAGCCAAATTTTGGCAGTAGGTTACTTACTGCATGTGAGTGTTATTACTCTTTTTCCTTCCCTTGATTCCTGGATTCATTGATCCTGAATGAGAAGGAAAATAATACCAAATTTTGGATGGTAACTTAGAACACATCCATTTTCTGGAAAACTCTGACAGCCCTACAAGTTACTAGGTGTCAATCTATCTGGTTATCAAAGGCCATTCTGCTGTTCTATGAGACAGCTGCTACAAGATAGAAAAGGGCCTGGTAAGATCCATAAATCCCATGACAATGAGCCCTTGCCAACTTTGTTGTGAAGTGAGTTCTTTAATCAAAAGCAATACTAGTATAAATGTCTCTAGTTTCTCATTCTTTATGGCTGAGTAATAGGACACACATGTAAATACCAAATAGTTTCTCTGGTATAAAAAACTAAAAGTGTAAATAAGGATCAAAATGTATAACTGATATTGTGAAATAGGAAGAAAAGGTCTAAAGAAGTAGGGGAAGTGGGAGAGGTAGGGGAAAGAAAAGAAGGGAAAAGAAAAAATATGAGAAAAGGAAAAAATGGAAACAGAGTCTTTGTAAATAGGGAAGGGTGGAGGGGTTGACCGGAGGGCAGGGGAATGGGGAAAAAATAAGAACCAAGATACATCATGTAAAGGTACAAGATCCCAATGATGAATGTAACTGTATTGTATACCTAAAATGTACCAATAAACTTAATGAAAAAAAAAAGCAATACTGCACACACTATCACAAGTTGATATGACATTTTTAAGACCCTAGATGGTGGCTCTCACAGAAGCATTGTATGAAGGAGAGGCATATCCATATCCAGAGTAACATTCCATTCCTGTGAGAACAGAACTGCCCCTTCTGTGACATAAATGATCCAATATAGTCAACCTTCTTCCAGATAACTTGGTGATCGTTAATGATGCCATGTTCTGTGTTCAGTATTGATATCTGCTTCTGGCACATTGAACATTCATTAGTGGCCATAGTCAATGTGCCTCTGGTTAATTAAAATCCTTCTTAATATACTCACATTTAACCTGTATCTTTGCCACCATGGCAATATTGTTTATTTTTGTTTTGGTTTTGGTACCTGTGATCAAACTCAGGACCTTGTGCTTGCAAGGCAAGCACGGTGCCATGGAGCTAAATCCCTGGCCCTGCAACGTTGTTTTTCAGCACATTTGGTGATGACAGAATTGGTTGAGGAATAAGGTTTACTAATCCACAAAATGGATCATCCCATTCAATTGATTATTACAATTCTCCTCTGCTGAGATGATTCTGTGGTGAGCTTTCACATGGAAAATAAATAACTTTAAGCTTTTTTCCACTGAAAGATGTCTATACCTCTCCACCAAATATCTGTCCCAAATTTCCCTTTTCATCATTGTCTAATAATAATCTTTGTAAATCTCTGATTGTCCAGTCAAACCATTAAACACAGCCTGTGACTGAGTATATAATTATCAGTCTGCCCATTTCTCATTCTACGCAAAGTGAACAATTTCAAATTTTATCTACTTGTGAATTTCCCTTCACCAATGTACTTCAGGATGTTGCAGAAAGGGGTTACAGTGCTGCTGTTGTCCATTTCTAGTGGTGCCTGCACATTATGTAAAATCTTCCTAAACCAGCCTTGTATCTTCTCATCTTCTGTCCACTAGAACATAGGGTATTCCTTATGAAGTTTCAGGTGAAGGAAGGAGTTGTTCAGCAGGAGTAGGGACCATAAGAATTTGTACCACAGGGCTGGGGATGTAGCTCAGTGGCACCACACCTGACTGGCAAGTGCAAGGTCCTGAGTGTAATCCCTGGTACAAAAAAAAAATTTGGACCACAGCTGCAGGTAGCCTACTTGCACATTCGGAATCTATTTGGCTCAAGTCACATACAGAATTAGATTACTTTAATTTGATGAGGCACAACTCTGCACCTCAAACTTTATGACTAGTGGGTCAAATAATATGTAGTTCATGACAGATATATGATAGATAGATGATAGATAGATAGATAGATAGATAGATAGATAGATAGATAGATAGGGTTGAGCTCAAGAATCAGGAGCAAGCCAAGATCTGTTTCTTAAAATCTGTTGTTTGTTGGAGTATGACAGAATTTTGCTCCAAATTCCAAGATTTTGTACTGAGATTTCCTGATGGGCCTATTAATAAAGCTCCAAGCTGAGTCTTTTCCTGTGACTGATAATTCAAGCATTGTTAGATTTGCAGATTGCCTAGCACAAGTAGCAGAGAAACTTACATATGAATCTAGAACTGGTGCATAGCTTTCATTTGTCCTGGACCTCACTTTAAGCTTGAATAAAAAATTATTTTTTTTAATTTTCAAAGTGCAGTTTTTTGAGACTCTTGGTAAATGGGCTTGGGTAACACATTCAAGTAGGAATGTGTGTGTGTCTGAAATCCAAGAGACCCACTAGGTATTGTGCTTCTTTTTTGCTTGTAGGAGGGACCAAATGCAGTAATTTATCCTTAACCTCAGAAGGAGTATTTAAACATATCCACAATACCTCAGTCCCAGAAATATCAATAAGATAAATGTCCCTCACATTATGTCATTTATTTCCCATCTTCTGGCATGAAAGCATGTTGCAAATAAGTCTAGAGTGACACTTCTTACTTACTAGGCCAAATCTGCACATCATCATTGTAATAGATAAATGTGATATTTTATAAAAGTGAAAAGCAATCAAGATCCATGCAAACTACATTGTGAAAAGGGCTATAAACTTGATAAATCTCTGATATAGGACAAGGAATGTGTATTGCTAGCCTTACCAGCTGACAAGAAACAAAGGTGTAATAAGAAGGAGAGAGAAAAAAAAGACATTTGCCAATTAAACAAGTACCTGCCAGGTACCAGAGAATATGTTAATTTCCTCAATCATTATTCAGTGTGATCAAAAATACAAATGTTAATTTTTAAAATGTATTTCAGCGAAAGACACATTGCCATTAATCCCTCTCAAAATGCTCCCCTTTGTTTCAAACGCTTATCCCATCCTTTTTGCCCCTTTCTGAAGCAGTTCTGGAAGCCCTGTTTCATGTTCTTATTGCCATGTCATCCCTGTCTCAAAGTTCAGAATTGCTTAAAAGTGCTCTCTTTTCATGGTTATTTTTACCTCAGGGAGGAACCAGAAGTTGTATGGCGCCAGCAAATATAGTGAATAAGTACAGTGAATATGGTGAATGAGAACACACTGCAGTGTTTCTATTAAAAAAACTGTCATAAAAGTTTTGACTCAATTCAGGACATCAAGGCAACCAGGACAGTGCACCAAAAGACACTCACAAATGAAGATTACCAGATCTTCTCTGGAAAGTGACAAGAACGATGCGATAAGTCTATTTGAAACAAGGGAGTAGAGGTATTTTGCGGAGCATTAATGGAGATATGTCTTTTACTGTAATTTTTAATTCTTATTTATGCATTAACCACAGTATTTGTTGCACTTGTAAAACCACATTTGGTACAGCATTTTATTGTTATGATAGCTCTGGATTCAAGATGACTTTTGGAAAAAACTGCAAACATTTATTTCTATAGGTGTTGGAAGAGCTATCATTAGCAATCATGAAAAAACAGATAACCCAAATATCAACCAACAAAGGACTGGTTACATAAATTATAGCACATCTTTATTATTCGTGTGATAGCTATGAGTTGTGTCAGTTTGAGTAAGAAATGCCCAACTGATTGGATCAGCATAGTTCTGAGTGTGGCAGAATGGGTCTAGTGAAGACAGAAGACCCGCCCTGGGTGTGAGTGGCAACAACCAATAGGTTTATTGCCTGAAAGGAATAAAAGGGAAATGAAGAAGGAAGAGTCACTTCTGTTACTTCAGCAGAGCTCCAGTCTTCACCTTCACCTTGGTTTGACATCATCTCCTGGCTTCCATCACAGACTCTTCAGCCTCTGGATACAGACTCACCCAGGACTCAACAGTAAGCTCCAGGCTTTCCACCACTGACCAGATCCTTTGACTCTCCAGCATGCAGACAACCATTTTGCACTCTTACACACCTGACCCTGGAGACAGCCATCATAAGTCTATCTTACAAATCCTTATATATTTATTTGTCTTTTATTAAATCTGTTTCTTTAGTGAGCACTGACACAATGGGATACATAATAATTATTTTATCTATCTCCATATAAAAACATTATCAACAATATGTTAAGCAAGTAACAAGAGTACAATGCAAATTTTTTAAACTGAGTAGGTATGCACAGAATAAAGATGTTACAAAGTAAAACATTTTATTTTGAAATATGCAATTATGGGTGATTTTCACAATATTTATTTTAAAATATTGCATTATCTAAAAATTAATAGTTACATAAATTTTTAAAATAAATTATTCAAGGAATGAAAAATAACTCTAACTCTTCAATTAAAAACAAAATATCTCTATTGCATGCAAAAATAGGATGCACACTGTTGTCAAAGAGGGGCCCAACTTCTAAATTCATAGAGATATAAATCAACAAAAAGAACTAATTTTTGGAAATTCAGTTGTTTCACTTCTAAGTTTATAATGATGAAAGTTCTCAAAAATGAACTGGTCTTTGGAATTTACTTCAATTCTTTCACTGACAAGAACAATATAAACCACCTCCAACTCTGGGAATAACACCATTACTTTTTTTCAGATAACAGTCTATCTCATGAAAAAATCCAATCTCTCTTCATTACTGACACCTGAACAAGATGTCTATTTAGTCAATTTTCTAGACCAAGGAAAACAAGAGTTTCATAGTTCACTCTAAATCTCAGAACCCCAGATGATTGTATCAAATGAATGAGGTTCAAAATTAAGCCTTTTCTGGGGACTAGTAAGAGTCATTTTGCCTTGAGGGTATCTATCCTTTTAGAACCAAATATTGCAAACTTGCATACAACTCTTTGTTAGTGCATATTTGGAGCATTCACTTTCCCTCAAAATGATGACAGGTCACTGTATTTTTGTATCACAATTCCAGATGTGAGTTTATTACTGTAGTATTATCTTCAGTAACTAAATTAATGTTTTGGAAATTAAGTATTCTGTTTTCTTGCCTTAGGATACATAATGGTTAGTGATTACAAAAGAGTAAACTCACCAAAAATAAAACCTTAAAAAGCTTGAAATGACACATGATCATGGATCTTCAATAGGATACTTGATTCTTGCCTAAAATGATACTTTCGCTCTTCTTTTAAAAATCTTCTCACCAAAATCTTTTTTTCCATTAAGTTTATTGGTACATTTTAGGTATACAATGCAGTTACATTCATCATTGAGATCTTGTACCTTTACATGATGTATCTTGGTTCTTATTTTTTCCTCATTCCCTGTGCTCCCTCCAGCCCCTCCAACCCTCCCTATTTACAAAGACTGTGTTTCCATTTTTGCCTTTTTTGATATTTTTTCTTTTCCCTTCCTTTCTTTCCTCTACCCCTCCCATTTCCCCTACTCCTTTAGACCTTTTCTTCCTATTTCACAATATCAATTATACATTTTGATCCTTATTTACACTTTTAGTTTTTCACATCAGAGAAACCAGTATTTACACATGTGTGTCCTATTTATTTCACTTAAGAATATGGCCTCAATGTGCATCCACTTAGCTGTAAATGTCTCTAGTTTCTCATTCTTTGTGGCTGAGTAGTATTCCATTTTATTTTTTAAAAATCAAAACCTTTCTGTGTGTCTTGTTTTTTTTTTTTTGGACCAGGGATTGAACTCGGGACCTTGCGCTTTCAAGGCAGGTGCTAGAACCACTGAGCTAAATCCCCGACCCTAACCAAAACCTTTTTAATTGTTCTGAAATTTAAAATATTTGTAAATGTTCCTTTGGGACACTTTAAGCCCTGCCTTATATTTAATGCTTAAACTATCTTTCATTGTCACAAACTTCCTTAAAATTTGAATTTCAGTTCTGGTTTTCAATACTAAAAGGACACATTATTTCATTAATGTCAACCTTCACCAAAGTATCAAGCAGATTAATGAGTTATAATTTTTAAAAAATAAAACAACAAATAATTCTGTTTTTCTTCAGATATGTACAAAAACAGTTAAATCATTTCTTTTTAACAAAATTACAAAAAAAGAAATGCAATTGTTATTCATAGAATAGCTCAGAATCAGCTATATTATATTATATATAAATTAATATTTTCATTATATACATTACATGTTTCTGAATGACAAATATTTTATAGTTAAGGTAATAATCCTCAGATAAAGTCTATCATTTTTTTCAGGACACATAGTATTGCCTAGTAAATCTAGAATTACAAATCTTGTCTGTTTGATTCTAATTACTGTTTTAACTGTACTCATTGCATAAGAAACTGTATAGTGGGATTTGGTAGTGTTTTCCCAAAGCATCATTGTATTAGTCACCTTTCTCATGGCTGGAATAAAATACCCAAAACTGGAAACTTAAAAGAAGAGAGGTTGATTTTGGCTCAAGGTTTTCAAAGAGTTTAGTGAATCATTGGTTGGCTCCAAGGTAGAAATGGCATGGCCAAAAGACATGGAAGGAGAAAACTTCTCAACACACGACTCCAGGCAGCAGAGAGAGAAAGGAGGAGTGGGAAGAAGAGTACATACTTCCCTACCAGCTCATGTCCCCAGTGACTACTTCCAACCAAGCCCCACCTTCTATCAGCACATTTGGCCATGAACACATCAGTGAATTAACCCACTGATAACTATGATGTCCCCTCCCAATCCAATAACCTTCTAAAAGCCCCACCTATAAAGGCATTGAGACTAATCTAATAATCTAAATAATTATCTTTATTTGCAATAAATTTAGATATAATTTACATTCAAATAATACTAACTTGGCATTTTTATTTTATATAATTACCAATAATACATTTAAATACAATTATAATATAAGATATTCAATTCAATTAAGCAAGCATAGAAATACTGATGGATGCTATGAGTATTGGCTTTAAAATTAAATATATATTATTGATTTCAAATTTCAGCTTTAGCCTTTTCTGGTTTGCTCATATTAGGCAGCTTGGTTCAGTCTTTATATGGTTCAGTTTCTTTGTCTGAAAAATAGGCATTTTAATTATAACATACATTTTGACATTTTCAAGGCTTTTAAAAATCTGTTTTCATTTTCTTAGTGGCACATAGTGTACCTCTCAGCAAATTCTCAAAGAGACGATGGTTCTGTTGGAAACATTCCTCGAGGCACCTTCTTCACTCTGTTTATATTTACAAAGGAAACCATGAAAACAAATCCTTTCTCTTCCTTTACCTGAGAATAACCTAAATATATCATGTCTGCACAGCTTGGCTAAACAAAGGCCTACTCCAGGACTTTAAGGCTAAAGAGAGTGACACAAAGCAGAGATGTCTAGAGGTGAGATTCATCACAACAGAGGGAACTGCGGGGGCAGGAGGGGGGATGAACAGCAGACTCATGGCATAATATTGACCTGAATTTCTATTATCTATGCTCGGTAATACTTTTGATTCCAGCCAATTTTTTCAAATCTGAATTCTTGGGTATCTCTCATTATCTTTTCCTAAATACTTCATTTTACTTAGTCATAAGTATTTCTACTATTTATAACCCAATGTCATATAACTCTGCCTTTTATAATAATGATCAAGACAAAATTATTTAATCCATCTGAAATTCTTAGATAAACTGACAACATTGTGCATCTTAGTGTTTATAGTTGCTTAATTATATTTATCTTTTTTTGTGATTTTTTTTTCACAATAGATTTGTGGGTGACAAAATTATTTGTGTTTGATGCATGCTCCTCAGGAAGAATAATTCCATATGCAAAATACTGGTATCTATCCAGCCTAAAATGCCTCAATCTCCTTTAGCTTCTTATTTCTTCCAGGAGCTTAATGATGTGCTTACCATATGGAGTTTTCGATAAGTATCTGTGGAACAAATGAATGAATACAAACCCAAATGAATACTATGTAGGGATGTTTTCATTTTTCTCCTATTTTGCTATATTTTTTGAGTATCATGCACAGAACATTGTAGTAAATGAAACGCAAAGTCCAAAGTGATGGATTATCAGTCAGGTTTCCATTGCTCAACACAATAACTGCCACCCACAATTTAAAAACGGAAAAGTGTAATTGGCCCTTGTTTATAGTCTATGACCAGTGGGCTCCAAATATCACAGAGCAAAACTGCTCAGTTGATGGTGGAGAGCTGAACAGTACCAGAGAGGAACAGGAAATGGCATACATATAGTACCCGTGGCTGAACCTCCGTGACCCACCTGGACATACCCAGGAGCTTGTTTTATTAATGTGTTAGGTATTTTTTTAATCAAATAAAGTTGATGTATCAGGATTACTGGTTACAATCTACCCCTTGTCAGCTCCACATCCAAGCAAATTTCCTTAAACCATACTCAGTCTCTAAATTAAAATGATAACAAATTCATAATTCCATCTAACCTAACACAACTGTCCCCAAAACAACTGGAAACATAATAAACCCTTTTCTAATGTCTCAACAATTCCGACATATCAGAAGTCTAAGTCCAAATCCCTTCTAAGACTCAAGCTAGACTCTTAACTGTGAACCTCTGCAGCAATCAAAAACAAGTTATAATCTCAAAGTACAGTGGCAAAAGATTCACATTCACATTCAGAAGGGTGGAATAGGAGGATAGAAAAGTGTCTGACCAAAGCAAGACTAAAATCCATCAAGGCAAACGTTATGGCCATATATTATGACCATTATGCTCCATACCTAGCATCTTGGGCACAGGGTGGTAAAATATGAGTTCCAGGAGCTTGGATGGGCCCACTCTTGACTTCCCTGTTACATACCACATTGCCTCTCTCTTGGCTGGCTTAATTCACAGCCTATATCTTTTCTGAGGGAAACATTCCACCACCCTCCATCTCTGACTTCCTGCTGTTTCCACTATATCTTTGCCTTCATTTCCACATACACCAACCTCTCAGGGTCTCCTTGTTTACCTGTTAAGGCTGTGCTTTGAAATTTAGTTGGAAGCTCCCTATCTCCAACAGTCTTGCATTATGCATGTTAGTAATTCTAGTATCATATGGATTACGTCAATGTTTCTCTTAGTGGAGATAATACCAAGGTCCCCTAGGACTATGCTTCAACAGCTTCTGCCCTCTTAGATGATCATGGTGAAAAGGATCCCAGGGACCAATTTTCTAGGAGTCTTTTCTCAAATTTTCCAAGGACTCTCCTCTAGAAGTAAAGGATGACAATTTTGTGTCCTTGAACCTACCATGATTGGGGTCTTGCTGAGTCCTATGATGTCCTTAAGTCATCTTTCTTCTTGTCCCTGAATACTTTGATTCTTTTTGATAGTGCTGATATCTTTAGTAGCCATACCTTCTTTGACTTCTAATATAAATGTTTCTTTCTAGGCCAAAATTTCAGTTTTTCAAATTTTTCTGCTTTGCTTTTTGGCCTCAATTATCTCTATAAATCTAGATAAAAGCAGCCAACAGTACCCATTTCACAGCCTACATGTTAAGTTGTCTTGAAGTTTCCTCCACCATATTAGTCCACTGCCTTTAATCTCAGTATCCCTCAAAGTCTCAGCACATGGACAAAATGTGGAAAAACTTTTTTTGCTAGAACACAACACACATGGCCTCTAGTCCAACTGCCAATGGAATCTTTGTTCCTAATTCAAACCTCCTGAGCATGGCCTTTCCTGTCCACATTCCTATCACTATTCTACCCCTTGATCTTGGAAAAGAATCACCCATCAGGTTCTGCTTACAACATTCTAAATCTTATCTAGTCAGATTCTCCAAACCTTTCCAAACTCCTCCTATAAGACAGCTCCTAAGACTTATGAACCACATGTTTAGGTACAGTCACATCAACAACCCATTTCTCCAATGCTAATTTTCTGTTTAATCAGCTTTTTGATTTCAAGCTTTAATTGGCTCACATTTTAAATCTATGATCATTTAGTTCCAAGTTATAAACATCATGGAGCAAGAATATGGGCTGTCAGGCTGCTCCATTCATGGTGTACAGGAAGCAGAGAGAGGAACAATGCCAGATAGAAAAGGGCAGGTGGTTATATGCAGTACCCAAGGCTCTTCCTCCATGACCTACCCAGGAATGTCCTTTACTAACATGCTAGGCATTTCTTAATCTAATGAAGTTTATATATTTGGATTCATGGAACAGATGAATACTGTTTTGCATTCCATATTCAAATGAGAAATTGGGTTTCAAATGGATTATCAAGTTGTACCAAATCACACAGTTAAGAAATGGTAGAGATCATTGGAACCAATGTAGTCTTTTTTTTTCCATTAAGTTTTTGGTACATTTTAGGTATACAATACAGTTACATTCATCATTGGGATCTTGGATACATGATGTATCTTGGCTCTTATTTTTTCCCCATTCTCATGCCCTCACTTCAAAGACTTTCTTTCCATTTTTTTCCTTTTCTTATATTTTTTTCTTTCCCCCTCTTTCCTTTACCCTACCCCTCGCACTTCCCCTACTCCTTTAGATCTTTTCTTCCTATTATACGCTTATACATTTTGATTCTTATTTTCACTTTTAGTTTTTCACACCAGAGAAACTATTTGGTATTTACACGTGTGTCCTATTTATTTCACTAAAGAGTATAGCCTAAATGTGCATCCACTTAGCTATAAATGTCTCTAGTTTCTCGTTCTTTATGGCTGAGTGGTACCCCATTTTATAAAAAAAAAAAAACCACATCTTTATCCAATCTCCAGTTGATGTCAATTGGGCTGTTTCCAAGTATTAGCTATTACAAACTGTGCCACTATAAGCCTGGATGAGCATATATCACTGTGGTATAATTCTTTTGGGAAGATACCCAGCAAGGGGCAAGCTGTGTCAAATGGGACTTCTAATCCTAGTTATTTGAGGTATCTACATATTGATTTCCATAGTGGTTTCCATATTGTATTGAACCTATATAGTAGTTTTGGAAGTATGGTCATTGACACTATATTGGTTCTTCCTACCCAGGAAAAAGGGATGTCTTTCCATTTTCCTATATCCTCCTTGATCTCCTTTTTCAGATTGCTGTAGTTTTCAGTGTAGAGTTCTTTTGCTTCCTTTGTTAGATGGATTCCTAGATATTGCATTTTTTGGGATGATATTGTGAAAGGGATTATTTCCCTAATTTCTCTCTCAGTGAGTCTGTTATTTGTGTACAAGAAGGCTATAGTTTTTGATTGTGGACCTTGTATCCAGCTACTCTACTGAATCTGTCAACTAAGTCTAGAAGTCTTTTGGCCGAGTTTTTTTTGGGTTCTCTATGTAGAGTATCATATCAGCAAATAATGATAGTTGAACTTCTTCCTTTTCTATCATTATTCCCTTTATTTCTTTCTCTTGTCTAATTGCTGTGGCTAATGTTTCCAAAACTATATTGAGCAGGAGTGGTGATAGTGGACATCCTTGTCTTGTTCCTGATTTTAGCATGAAGGTTTTCAGTTTTTGACCATGTAGTATGATGTTGGCTCTTGATTTTTCATAGAAAGCCTTGATCAAGTTGAGATAATAACAATCTATTCCAATTTTCTGCAGACTTTTATCATGAATGGGTGTTGGATTTTGTGAAATCCTTTTTCTGCATCTATTGAGGTGATCATACAGTTGCTATCCTTTACTCTGTTAATATAGTGTATTATATTTGTTGATTTACATATGCTGAACCATTCTTACATCCCTGGGATGAATCTGATTTGGTCAGGGTGTATGATCTTCTCAGTGACCTTCTGTATTCTGTTTGCCAGTATCTTGTTGAGGATTTTTGCATCCTATGTTCATTAGGGAGATTGGCCTGTAGTTCTCTTTTTGGGTTGGGTCGTTCCCTGGTTTTGGAATCAAAGTAATACTTGCTTCCAGGAATGAATTGCTTCACTTTCAATTTCCTTGAAAAATTTAAAGAGTAGTGGCAATAGTTCTTCTCTAAATGTCTTGTAGAATTCAGCCGTGAAGCCATCAGGACCTGGGCTTTTCTTTGTTGGTAAGTTTTACATTTTCAATTTCACTGATTGTAATTGGGGTGTTTAGAATTTTTATGTCTTCTTCGTTCAAATTTGGTAATTCATATGTATCTAGAAATCTGTCCATTTCTTCTGTGTTTTCCATTTTATTAGAGTACAGGTTCTCAAAGTAGGTATTAATAATCCTCTGGATTTCTGCTGGATCTGTTGTGACTCCACTTTTTTCTTTCCTAATTGCATGGATTTGGGCCTTTTCTTTCCTTTTTTGATAAGGTTGCCTAAGGGTTTTTCAAATTTATTTATTCTTTAAAAAAACCAACTCTTTGATTCATTGATTTTTTTGTATCATTCTCTTTGTCTTCATTGCAATGATTTCTGTTCTGATCTTTTCAATTCCTGCTCTTATATGAACTTTGGGTTTGCTGGGGATTTAGCTCAGTGGTTCCGCTGCCTGCCTCACAAGCACAAGGACCCAAGTTCAATCCCTGTTACCAAAAAAACAAAACAAACAAACAAACAAAAAAAAAAAACTGGGTTTGTCTTGCACTTCTTTTTCTAGGAACTAAAGGTTCACCATTAGATTGTTTATTTGAACTCACTGTTTTCCTAGTGTGGGCATTCACTGCTACAAATTTCCCTTGTAAAACTGCTTTTATTATGTCCCATAAATTCCTGTTTTTGTGCTCTCATTATCATTAAATTGTAGAAACTGTCTGATTCCTTCTTCAATTTCTCTGTGACCCATTGGTTGTTCAGGAGGGTGTTATTCAATTTCCATGTGCTTGTGAAGTTCTTGCAGTTTCTTATGCTTTTGATCTCTAGTTTAATTGCACTATGTTCTGATAATATGCACAGGATAACTTCAGTTCCTTTTTATTTACTTAAACACGTTCTATGAATTAGTAGGTGGTCTATTTTGGAGAACAACTCGTGTACAGCAGAAAAGAATGTATATTCTGATTTTGTGGGTTAGAACACTCTGCAGACATCTACTAAGTCCATTTGTTGGAAAGCTTGGTTCAGTTCTAGCATTTTGTTGCTTTTTTATCTAGATGATCTGTCTATTTTGACAGTGGGGTATTGAGGTCCCCCATTACACCTGAATTAGTCTTTATTTGGATGGAACCAATGCAGTCTTAATCCTTTCCTTAGTCATTCTGTTACTTAAATGGAAAAAGATCAAAAAGGAAAAATAAGAAAGAATGGAACAAAAGTGATAAGAAATAGCTACATTATTCTTTAAAAATCTTATTATTTTTAACCTGAATTTTAAACATAATATCTTTACTATCCTATAAAGAAAATATTATATAGTGATAACTATAAACAAGCACAATCTGCAAATTATTATATTTTTGTCACATCTTAGTAATAAAACACTTCAAATGGTCTTCTAAAACTAAAAGCAATTTTTAATTTTTATTTCTATTTTAATTTTGCTGAATTTCATGAAAGCCAAATATGTTGTCATAGCTTTCTTCAAAAAAATTTTTGATTTAAAAGAAAAATATAGCCTAACTGTGTTTCACTCTTTCAAACCAAAGAAACATTACTTGCAGTGCTGACAATATTCTATGATTTGTGGGAATATAATTTAAACTTGTCATCTTCTCAAGCTTGGATCTATAATCTTGTAGAAAAAAGGAGCAAGATAAAAGTGATTGATTGTAAAGTCCAAGCAACTGATCACCAGGAAATCTTCCACTAACAGTGCCCTAGTTAAAGGTCTGAGCAGTGATCATTTGGTTGTGATCTAGAAACCGGCAAAAACAGTGGAAAATTTGGGTGTACTGTTCAATCCCGGGTACCAAAAAAAAAAAAAAGAAAAACCAATGAAAAATTTTAGTTATATTGGAAAACAAGCCTGAAAATGGAGAAATGGGAAATACGATGAAAGTGCCATAAAAATCACCAGAAGATAATGGCAGGAACATATTAAATAGTTATAAGCAGAAGATATAAAACTGAAAAGAATATTGAAGAAAAATCTTTTCAGAAATAAGGGGTACAAAAAACATGTGATTATCTCTAAAGATGCAGAAAAAGCATTTGACAAAATCCAACATGCATTTATGATAAAAACCCTACAAAAAATTGGAATAGATGGTCTCTACCTCAAACTGA
>NW_004624827.1:9261533-9273810 GCF_000247695.1 Heterocephalus glaber | reverse complement strand
TTCTGTTGCCAGTTCAGAGAGTCCAGGTGGTTGAGTATCAGAGTGTTCCATCTCGTTTCCCTTTGGGGTTGCTGTAGGTGATCCAGAAGTCTGTTTTTGTGCCTTGTTTATGTGTCTTCTCGTTTCCATGGGAGGGGGTGCTTCTGGCTCCCACACAGCTCACCTTCTCTGCCCTAGGAGCTTGGAATGGCAGTGAGAGAGCTTCCTTCCAGGTTCTGGGACCAGCTGAGCTTCTCTGCCCTAGGAGCCTGGGATGGAGGCAGGGAGCTCCCTTCAGGGTGCTGAGACCAGCTGAGCTTCACTGCCCTAGGAGCCTGGGATGGAGCCGAGGAGCTTCCTTCCGGGTGCTGCTACCACTTTCTTTGCTTTACTCAAAGATGACAAAGTTTATTTCTTTGACCAAACATTATTCAGGCTCTGAATTTATTGCTGGTCACATGTACACTTCATTATAATAGATAGTTTTAGCAAAGAATCCTGATAAATCAGTTTAGCAAGAATATCTCATCCTCAATATCTAATCTTTGACATCTTATCAGTCATGGGATATAAATACATTTCTTACAAGGAAATTTATAGCATCAAATAAGTCATGCACCATATAATGATGTTTTGGTGGACAATGACAGAACACATGTTATGACTATAGTCCGTCCTAAAAGATCACATTGCCTAGTGATGTTGAATTTTCCACTTAAGAATACTCTGTTGTGTTCACACAGTGACAGAATTATCCAGTGTCACTTTTCTTCTAATATATGCTTATCATTAAGGGATTTATAACTGTACACAGGAAAATAAACAAAAAAGACCATAAATGAACAATTAAACTTCTGTATTAGGAAAGGTAGGAAAAGAAGAATATAATAAATCTTCCCCCCAAAAATGGAAGAGATAATAAATGTAACAGCAGAATTCAATAAAATTAGGAACATAATTAAAATCAAGAAAATCATGCAAAGCAAATAAAAGTTCTATTAAATTATCTATGAAATAGGCAGAACTCAACCCAGAGCTCTCAAGAAAGAATTTAAAATACCAAATTATACATTTCAAAACTGAAAGTGAGACAATCTTAAAAAACTGAATTTTGAAAGCTAATTTATAAAGTAATAGAAAATCTATATCCATGAATATGAAAATTTAAAAGAATGGACAATCCCTTGAAAGATACAATAGACTAAGGCTAACTGAAAAGAAGTGTAAATATTCCTAAATTCATTGAACAAACTGATGTAGAGATTATAGCCATCTTTCCCAGAAAGGAAACTTCTGGCCCAGAAAACATCCAAGGTAAAATCTATCAATAGGAAAAAAAAATACAGATTATATATACAATCTTTTATACTACAGACTTAGAAAGAACATTTATGAAACTTTTACTCAAGTTGATATACAATAAAATTACTTTTTATGTACTGTGAATTACAGTAGTAAAATATTCACACCTTATCTTAGAATAGTGAGGAACACAAACTGAAGTATATCACACATACAAATTTTTTCATTACCAGTAAAATCAAGATCCAATCAAATTTCCATCACTCCATGAGCTTCTTTTTGTTATATCACACTCTCTCCCAACCCTGACTCCTACTAACTCCTCTGTTTTGCATCATTATAGCTTTTTCTTTTGAAGAATGTCATATAATTGTAATCTCAATCTATATTACCTTTTGGGCCTTGCATTTTTCACTCATCATAATGGCTTTGAGATTCATGCAGTCTGGGGTGTTCATACTTTATTTTATTTCTTCATAGAATTCTGTTGTATGGTTTTCATAGTTTTCCTGTATATAGATTCAATACAATTTATCCATTCACTTGTCTATTGAAGGTATTATGTGTATTTTTAGTTTGAGGTGATTTTAAAAGACACCTGATATAAACATTTTTCTACAGATTTTTGTGGGAATAAGAATTATCAATTCTAGTAAGCAATATTTCTCAATACTCATACTGTCAACATTTTAAACTAGGTTATTCTTACCGGCAATAGCAACATGTACTATAGAATATTTTGGACACTGTGGTTTTCTATCTAATTGTAAGCAATAGCACTCTCCTTCTTCATCAGTTATACTAACCAAAAATGTCTCCAGACCTCAAAAAATTTCCTTTATTTTTATGGTCTTATAAAAAGTTATTATTTTAATTGTAACTGGGACTTAACTATATATATATGGAGTGCCATATAATACTTTAGTAAATGCACACAACGTAAGCAAATCAAATCAGAGTATTGCCATATCCATCACCTCAAACATATATTATTGTGTAGCTGCTTTGGAATATACAACTAATTATTTTCAATCATTACCTTCCTGTGCTATAGAATATTAGAAGTTAATCCCCTTACCAAACTACACATATGTGTCTATTAACCTTCCTCTTTCCATCTGTGCTCTGTTCTATCCTCTCAGTCTCTGGCAACCTCGCATCTATTCTCAGCTTCCATAAGGTTAACTTCAAAGTTTGTGCATATAAGTGAGAAGATGAGATACATCTTTCTGTGCCTGACTTAACTTCACTTAACATAATGTACTCTGGGCTCACCCATGGTCTTGCACTTTTAGGAACTACTTTTCTATGGTAAATATCCCAAAGTCATATTGCAGGTCATATGCTAAATATGTGTACTACTTTACAAATTGATTATATAAAATTGACACTGTTCCAGGCTGGGGATTTAGTTCAGTGGTTTTGCCACCTGCTACGCAAGCACAAGGACCCAAGTTCGATCCCTGGTACCAAAAAACTAAACTAAAATAAACTAAAATAAAATAAAATTACACTGTTCCACAATGACTACACCATTTTACAGTTCTCACAGCAATGTTCGATTGATCGAGTTCCATTTGCATCTTTTCCAATTTCAGTCCTGTTGCTGCTTTTTTAGCCAATTTGGTGTTTTTCATTGTGGTTTTAGATTACATTTCCCTGAAGACCAAAGGTATTACCATTCTACAATGTGTTTATTTCCCATCTCCTCATTAGTATATCCTCTTCAGTAATGTGTCTGTTCAAATTTTTCCTCATTTTTACTTTATTTTTTAATTTTATTATTGAGTATTGAGTGTTCTTATAAACAAGTCCTTGAGACATGAAATTTTCACAAATATTTTTCATTCTGTAACTTTTGTTTTCATTTTAAGTGTTTTTCACAGAGCATGACTTTTTGTCTATGCACATGGACCACTCCATATTCTAATTAAAAAGCATGTATATAATTAAATATGAAAGATGTTTATTTGATCATTAGCAACACAAATTGGGTTTTCAAAGAAATGTCAATACTTGAGGAAAATTACAATAAAATCTATTTTAATCTCATGATTTAAAATACTATTTGTATAATTATTTCATTTCATAACATAAACATAATAAAGTATTAATTTTATTCATCTTTTTAGTCTGATTCATATATATTCACCTTCCTCTTGTGTTTATTCTTTGTCATTTTATATTAAAAATATTACTTTCAAGGTCAACCCAACTGAAGCAAATTTTTCTTGTTAGGATTTCTCAAGTTGAACCACTATTGAGAAATTCAAGTTCACTGAAGACAGACAATTAGTCAGACTTGCTCTTTAGAATTCTAGTCCATGGATAAATGCTTTTTTGTATATGGATGGGAAAAAAAATTTTTTTTGCTTCTCTTTTGCCTTTTTGAGACAGGGTCTCACTATGTAGTCCAGGCTGTCCTCAAACTCATAGCAGTCCTCCTGTCTCACCCAAGTGCTGGGACAACAGGTGTGCACTACCATGCTTGGCTTGGATGAAACTTTTTAAATGTTTATGGCATCAGGTTGAATTTATGTCATAGATGTTCCCATTGGATTCTGCTTACATCCATACTTATGTTACTATAATTTTTGCTTAATTAAGTCATTCTTGTTCATACACTACCAGAGTATAGAGTGCAAGGAGCATGGTTTTTATAGACAGTTGTGTTTGGCAAAGAGTGTGTATGTCATTTGTTGTAGGTACCCAATACATCACTTAGAATACACTTTCAAACTTTGTGGTTAAAAATGAGTCATATGACAATATTATTTTAAATGTATGTCATACTCAAGAAAACACTTCATTTCTATGTTTTTAAATCATTTTAAAATGACAAAAATTTTCTCTAACTAGACATAGCTCATCTACTACTACAGAAAGCCTATTACATAATCTGTAGAAGATAAAACAAACCTTTTATGCCATCTAATCTTATGACTTTGTGATTATACAATCTAAGAACTCCTCACTTCCTTTGACACAGAAGTCTTCCTCACTCTTCCAAGTGAACAACAAAGTAAAAGAGAAACATGAGGACTGGAGGGAAGAACTGGTGAATATGCTGTGTTTCCATTGCCCTGTATAACAACAGAGAAGCTGCTTAACTCAAATTTGTCATAGTGCTATTATGTTATGGTGCATTTATTACTCTTCACAACAACAAAATCCCCTTGTAATCAGGTTAGAGTTGAAAGCATGTGGATGAATGCAAACTGGGAGGCTTTTTTAATGTGGTTGACTTGGCAAGGCTTACTATGCATTGCATCACTCGGTGTCATCCATATTAAAATATTTTTCTTTTCATGTATCAGTTCACTCTTTTTTAATTAATTCACATTTACAGCATCTGAGTGATCACAGGAGACACATTTCTAATTAATTCAGCCCGCTCATAGAGACAAGTATTTTCAATTAAAAGAAAAAAAAGAAAAGAAACATTGTCGATTTTCTCAGGAATCATAATGGACCCTATACCATCATTCTACTATTGCTTGAAGCTGCTCTCTTCAAGGTCACTAATGACTTCAGGGTTGCTGAATCCAAAAGTTCATAGCCAAAATCTTATTTGACTTGTTAGCAGCAGTTTATAGAGCATCTTCCTTTTGAATGTGTTCTTTTCATTGGCTTAAATAGACACTCTTCTTGTGGTTTCTTGTTACCTTACTGTATTTCTTCTCCCTGATATTTTGGGATCTTGTTTTTCTATCTGTTCTTACCATAAATATTATTTTTCCAGTAATTTTGCTATCCATCATCTTCTTTTTTAACTCTCGTGGATTCACTTATTCTCTTTTTCGACTTCTAAACCACTTATGCAAAAAAAATTCTGAAATCTACGTTTACATATAGAAGTGGAAGAGACATACACATGTATTTTTGTATGGGTTCTCTACAGGAATAGAATCAACAGGAAAAGTAAGAACAGATAGGGGAGTGGTGTTGAACCTATGTCATGCATGCTGCAGCAGGCTCTTTGTATCTTTGAAAGCTTTAAAAGATTCGCCATCACTGAGATAGAGTGTCCTATCTCTGCATTGATTTGCCATCCCGTGCTGCTCCATTGCATTTGAATGTTTTTTTTCTGGACCCTAAGTTTTTCAGAGCCTAACTCTGTCTCATGTATGATTCAATTCCCTTGACTAATAGAGATGAAGTTCTATTTGCAGAAGAATCTGAACTAAAATAAGATTTAGTTGAATTTCCTTCTTAATGTATTACATTCTATAAGCTGAGGATCAACAGATATGTTGGCTTGACTTTACAGTGTTTTAAATCACTTATAAAAGTAATTATTTTGCAAATATATATACCAAGCGTACCATAGTTTTTGTTGTTATTTTGTTTTGTGTTTTTAACTGCACTGTATTGCTTCCTTGGCTACAGACCAGGCAGTTTCCTTTCTGAAATAAGGTTTGTACACTAACCACTTTCCTTATCAACCCACACTCCTCAGGGCCATTGGACACCTACCCTTAATTGCCCTGGGCCAGGCACCAGACAAGGAAACAACCAGTGCTCCAAAGCTCACAAAAGTTGTTGAAATTAGCAAATGCATAGGGTGCCCCCCCAAATCTACCTCACTTACCTATTTTCCACACCTACTGCCCTCTCCTGCTGCAGTTTGCTGTGCTCTGTGCATGTGCAGTCCCACACTGCAGCCTTCTCTCCCCTGAGCTGCACATAACAGTGAGCTCTTACTGTCACCTCTCCCAGGGTCATTTACTATGCTCTTCATAAAAATAATCTTTAAATCACAGAAGACACCAAGTTTTCCCTCATTTCCAGTACACAAAAAAACTGAAACACATACATACATATAATCTGTTAATTATATATGCCCATTTTGTCATATATGTTCTCCATATATACATCAATAAGGAAAACTCGTTACCATGCTTCATTCAGTAGAATGGTTTGAGGAAAAAAAGGAAAAAAAAAAACTATGCTAAGAGAGAGTCGAGATAGCTGTTCAACACCTGTTTATTGACCTCTGAGTGAATCAACATATTAAGGCTGCAATACAGTCATGAATAATGTAGTTTGTACTAAGAATGAAATGGGATAAAATAATGAGTGTAATACCATTGCTGGTTACATTTTCACTTGAATTAGATGGGAAATATGGGGCATTATAATTTGTTATATACTGATCAATTATTATTAAATATTTATGTATAATATTTTATTATTCTTTCAAAATTTGATCTTACATCTTTTTGGTCCTTTTTGTCAGAAATTTAAAATGATCTTTTAGTATCTGAGAATCTTCCAGATCTAGACGCATTATAACTTCACTAAGCTTCAGTTCCCCTATATCTGCAATAGGTGGACTATTAGACCTCTGAAGTACTGCTGAGTTATTCACTATTTTATTATATTCATATGACCAAAATCAAGTTTATTTATATCATGGCAGCCAACACATATGCTCTGGCATAAGCAGTATATAAAAACATATGACATATCTATAAGCTCATTCTAGTCTAGTAATTTTCAAATTATGCTTTCTACTGCTCTTATGATTCTTTTAAAATGCACACAGGACCTCTGGAAAAATAAGAGGAATAAATAAGGAGCAACTAAGGCTCTGGATTAGTTATTTACTGCTACAACACTGCATAACAATCAGCTGCAAAATTCAGCTGCATAAAATAGTAGGTGTTCATTGTTCACATGTCTGGAGATAGTGATAGTCAGTTCAATGGCTCCATTTACCTAGACTGTTCCTCCTCATGAACTGCAGGATTACTAATTGTGAACTACTCTAAGCTGGCCTTGTAAAAAAATCTCTATTCCTTGAACTTTTTATCTTCTTTTAGCTTTTTCAGGTACATTCTTTCAGTTGTGATAGCCACAACAAAAGGCTCTAAGACAATCCCATTTCAATCTGCTGCTATCATCACATTGCAGAGTGCAAATCTTTCGGCCAACAAGGGATTAATTGTTTATTAAAGGGTAATGCAGTTCACCTCATTCAAGATGGGAATACATCATGAAGTCGTATAGCAAAATACGTGTCTCAAGGTGGAAAACTATTTGAGATCATCATTCCTAGACCCCTACATTTCTTTAATTAAAAAGTTTCAATTTTTTCCATGTCATATATTGTACTGCACAAAATGAAAAATCACTTTCTTACTAAAAAGAAAAAATGAAAATACCATAGATACCTATTTTAAATCTTTGTAACTGAAGTTGTAATCAGTGTATATTCTAAATCCTGACCTCTCCTCATCTAAGGTGCCTGCGTGTACTGACTTCAATTTCCAGATTGTTGGGTAGATAACAAACTCTATATGCCTACAGCTGACACTCTTCCTAATTCCCAAACTATAATTTTTTAATGTGACACTTGCAAAACTGAGTTTGCTCTATTTTTTCTCACTCATCTCTTTTCTTCAATTTCCCAATACCTGCACTATAAAAGACTCTTCCAATCTAAATCCAAAAGAAAAACACCATTTGTTTGGTCTATCCTTAATTCTTTCACAGTGAAATTTGAAGAGATTAGGCTGCTGTGTCTCTTTAGGTCTTTTCTTGTGTTTGTGAACTGATCCTCTGTAGCACTAGTATCAGCTTTGTCTTTAAACAGCTTGGGTCTGTCAATTACTTCCAAAGCTAAAGACCTTCTGTCATATTCATGAGGTTTCAGTGTTACAGAACAACCAGTCACAAAGAATATTTTCTTTGGAAAACCAAATTTATATAGCTCTCCACAGTTCCAACTATCATTCTTGTTCCTTTCTAATTTTTTTGACTTACCTAGGTGCATTCAATAATAATTGACTGAACTAGAGTAATTATTTTAGTAGAATTTATGTGTCCTGCCAGGATGATACTGATTATCGATGATTTTCCACATTCAATATCCATTCTGTATTCTCATATTCCTCTAAATATCATTTTCCCCTTTGACAGAACATACAATAGTGATTTCTTTAGAGATGAAATAACTGCATGAATGCCATACAAGTATTAAATTTTGGAGATACACACACATAATTATATATTATTCCTTTCTTAATATATTATGATGCAGATTTACAATAGTCTTCTAAGTTCATTAGGGTTTTTTTGTTATCAAAGAGCAGATACAATGATATAGCAATAAATACATAACTTCAACCAAAAAAAGCATATTCATTGGGTGGTAACTGTGTCGTTGAAGTTTCTGGAATACAAAATGCAAAGGAAGCATGCTCCAGTCATCCACAGTTTACAGCCATCAGAAATGCCTCTTTAAAGAAGGGAAAGAAAAAAAATATGAGAAAAGAAGGGAAAAAATGGAAGCAAAGCTTTTATAAATAGGGAGGGGTGGAGGAGTGGAAGGGAAGGAAGAAGAATGAGAAAAAAATAAAAACTAAGATAAATCATGTACAGATATAAATCCCCAATGATGAATGTGATCGTAATGTATACCTGAAATGTACCAATAAAGTTAATTTAAAAAATACGTGACCAAAGTTTTAACTACCTACAAAATACTCTCTGCATCCACAAACAAATATTCATGAGGACTATAAAATGTTTCTGTCACTGGAATAACAAACAAAATAATTAGAAAAGGAAAGCTAAAAATACAAACCATGACAACCATGATGAAGGACAGCAACAATTCTGTTTTCAAATATCTGTTGTTTGAAACTGTATTTATTTCTCTACCTGGAGAATATGATTTTTTTTCCCTTAATTTTGCTTTACAAAGTGGTCCATGAATGTCTAATTCTGTCTCCTAAAGCACCAAAAACCTAAATTTGGAAAGTGAATCACAATGGCTAAAAATCATTTCATTATGTTTTCAGGAAGTCTCAGTTGCTCATAAACATAAACATGTAATAATATAATTTATATTTTAAAATTATTTTTACTTTATAATTTCAAATCTTGCTGGTTATTCAATGATGAGCATTTTGTATTTCAGTAAAAATGATATATAAATCAAAACATAAGTAGGTCAGTTAATATTTTCAAAAAAAAGAAGAAAAGACTCTACTTCTTAGTCACAACAAGGTGTTGGATATTTCGTCCCAGTGATGATTGAAAACTGAGTGAGACAAAGCAATAAGAGAGCACTTACATGCTGGAGATACCTCAGCACACTGGGGATGCACAGATACTCAAGAAGTCTAGCAGGGAAGAGAGACATAAATACAACTGCCTAACAGTACACATTGGCATAAGTTATGCATAAAAGGGTGAAGAAACACAAAAAGTTTGACCAATTTTCCCTAAGGTCATGTCAAAGTTTCCTAGAGCTTCTGACTTTGAAGGAGGATAAGGAGAGATTTTCCAGAGTACATTTTAGAAAAAGAAAAAGTGGAAGTCATGCCTATTTCTCACAACTGAGGACATAACTTGAACATTTAAGGAAAACCCCAAAATGGTGTACATGCTGTCCCTCACACAAGGGCCCTAGGTGTGCGGACAGAGCAATACACAGGGACAAGCTCTGGTTCTCATGTGCTGAGGGGAGCAGAACAGGCACCAGTGAGGTGACAGTTTCACCACCACTGTGTCAGAGATAGGAGTGTGCTCTGATCATTTCTCCAGAGAAAATCTTGAATCAGTGTTATCGGAATGGTCCTGTTTTGGCACAATCTGCTGCACAGGCTCATTACCATGGCACCAATGCCTCAGCATTAGAGAAAGAGATTGGTCCAGAACAGTTTCCAGTCAATGAGCACTACTTTGGATTAGTTAATTTTGGGAATACCTGCTACTGCAATTCAGTTCTTCAAACACTTTATTTTGGCTGTGCATTTTGGGAAAAAGTTCTAGCATACAAGAGTCAGCCTAGGAAAGAGAAACTTCTTATGTGCTTAGCAGATCTATTCCACAGCATACCCACTCAGAAAAAAAAGGTTGGAGTAATACCACCTAAGAAGTTCATCACAAGATTATGGAAAGAAAATATCTGTCAATTCCATGACAGAGGGAACCCATTTGTTTTTGCTTACCATTGTATTCCCAGAACATAATCCAGTTCCTGGCACATAAGCTTTATGATAATTATATGCAATAAGATGCCCATGAATTCTGAAATTAGCTACTAAATACAATTGCTGATATTTTACAAGAAGAAAGAAAACAGGAAAAACAAAATTGTTACTCACCTAATGGTAGCATTGATAATGAAAATAACAACAGTACACCAGACCCTATGTGGATTCATGAGATTTTTCAAGGAACATTAACAAATGAAACCAGATGTCTTACTTGTGAAACTATAAGCAGCAAAGATGAAGATTTTTTAGACCTTTCTGCTGACGTGAAACAAAACACATGAATTACTCACTGTTTAAGGTGATTTAGCCACACAGAAACTCTGGGCAGTGAATACAAATATTACTGTAAAGAGTGTCCTAGCAAACAGGAAGCACACAAATGGATGAAAGTTAAAAAACTGCCCATGATTCTAGCTCTACATCTGAAGATATTTAAATATATGGATCAGCTTCATTGATATGTAAAACTTTCTTATTGGGTAATTTTTCTTTAGAACTCCATCAGTTTAACACTTCAGGTGATGCAACTAATCCTGACTGAAAGTACAACTTTGTTGCTGTTGTCATTCACTGTGGAAATGGTCCCAATCGAGGACAGTATATTGCAATAGTTAAGAGTCTTGATTTTTGGTTGTAGTTTGATGATGACACTGTAGAAAAAAATAGATGCACAAGTTACTGATTTCAACAGGTTGACATCAGATATTTCAAAGAACTTTGAGTCTGATTACATCCTTTTCTATCAGTCTTGGGACTGAGCAGGAACATGATGAAGAGATAGTTTCTGCCTAATTTCTTCTCAGGTTGTTTTGGAAAAGATCAAGAATTGGCTTTTCAAGAAAAGAGAAATGCAGGAAGCTCAGGGGGCAGTAGCATACTTTGCACACAATAAAGCAAAGACTAAGGATTAAAAAAAAAAGGAAAAGAATATTGGTGCTTTTATATTTTATTTAATGTACTCAACATTTAAATATTTTCATGGAATTCAATGATTCAATGAGTCATCCTACACTACATCATAGTGCATTACATCTGATGATTATTACAAAAGTGGAAAGCAAATGTAGAAGAGATGTCACTACCACTCAAGCTAAAAGCAATCCAACACAGAGGAGGAGGCTTCTGGGTCAATGTGCCACCTTTACCAGCACAGAGCAGGAGGCTTCCAGACCAAAATGTCAATGCTCCTAGCACAGAGGAGGAGGCTTCTGGGCTAAGCTACAGCCACTCCTAGCACAGAGGAGATGAGCCAGACAGGAACCAGCAGCACATACCCCCAGCCCATTGAAATGAAAAGACAGGTAAATAAGCCTCAATACCAGACTTCCAGATCACCTAAAGCAACCCCAAAGGGAAACAAAATAGAACACTCTAATACACAACCACCTGGACTCCCTGAACTGGCAACAAAAGAGGACCTGGAAAAAATGAAATCAAACATAATTTCTCAGATAACAACAGAGATTGTGCTCATAGTGTAAGACATGATTAACACACCTAGAGAAGAATTGAGGAACAGGAAACAAACAGACTCCATAAACAGATGCAAACAGATTTCCAGGAGATAAAAAAATTCCATTGAAAGTCTACACAGCAGAATGAGCCAATGTGAGAACAGAATTTCAGATATAGAAGATAAGATTGCAATTATTGACAAGGGAAAGAAAAATTGCATTAAAATTGTAAGAGACCATGAGAAATCAATCCAGCAGCTGGTAGATGATGGAAAGAAGAATAACATAAGATTGATTGGAGTCAATGAAGAAACAGGAGAGACTGCCAATGACATAAAAAAACTGTTCACAGAAGTAATGGCAGAAAAATTCCCAAGTAGGAGAAGAGAACTTGACATACAGATAAGTGAGGCATATAGGACTCCAGCTAGCCTTGATCAAAAAACATCTACACATAGGCATATAATAGTTAGGATTCCAGAAATCCAACAGAAGAACAAAGTTCTACAAGCAGTTAGAGAAAAGAAACAA
>NW_004624827.1:9247144-9257335 GCF_000247695.1 Heterocephalus glaber | reverse complement strand
AAAATAAGAACCAAGAGAGATTATGTAAAGGTGCAAATTTCCAATGATGAATGTCATTATATTGTATACCTAAAATGTACCAATAAAATAAAATTTCAAAAGAAAAGAAGCTAAAACCAAAAGTAAGCTCTCCAAAATAAAAGGAAATAATAAAAATAAGAGAAATGAACAAAATACGGTGAGAAGTGTATGATAGAGAAAATAAACACAATCAAGAGGTGATTTTTTACAAAAAGATTCATAAAATTGATAGACTAAGCCCAAAGAGAAACACAGATTAGCAATTTGGGAATGAAAAAGAGTGTATTACTACAAGTTCCACAGACATTAAATGAATGTTAATGCACAATTTTGTTACAATAAACTTAATAATTTAGATGAAATGAACATACTCCCTGAAAAGCACTACTCACAAAGCTGACACACATGAGAGTATGTTATCCAATGTCTATGAAAAAAAATCTATAATTAGAAATCTACATAAACAAAAAAATATCTACACTAATGGCTCCTTAAATGAATTCTTCTAAAACCTTTCAGGGAAAAACTAAAACCAATTTTGCATAAAATTTCTCAAGAAATAGAAAAAGAGGGAACACTTTTTAACTTAATCTATGAGGCCAGCATAACCTCGATACCAAAACCTGATTTAAATATTTTTGAGCCAAAGAATTTAGAACAAGAGAGTAAAAACTGTTACATTCCACTTACATGAAATTCAAGAGTGAGCACACGAGAAACCAGAATATTGGGCAGAGATCCTGGAGGAGAAGTAGTTTGGGGATCTTCTAGGGGTGCTGGTGTGTTCTCTAGCTGGGCAGTAAGTGCGTAGGTAAAAATTCACTCTAAACTTGCTGTGCTATAAAACATTAGTACTGTATTTTCATCAACACAGGGTTTCTTTTTATTTCAGTTGAATCCATTATTTCACTTGCAAAAAAAAGCAATAAATAGACAGAGAAACATATATACAAATAAGAACTCTATGGGAAAATCAATTTTGCATCTTTCAGAAAGAAGTCTTATAGCAAAAAAATTAAAATACCAAAGCATGGTGATTTCCATCATTGACTTGAAGCAGATTGAGTGATTAATGTACTCATTCCTGGATAGTATATGAAAATTTCATTGAAATCAAGTAGTTGCACATTCTGTCATTATTATTAGTGTTATTCTCTATATAAGATTCATATATTCTGATTGCTTGCACTGTGACATCAGAGAAATGTTTGAGTCTTATTGGAGACACAGTTCAGAAACAAAAACTAAAGAATAGGAACAGGTAAATGTTTCAATTGTACATCCCCATGAGTGTCATTTGAAGCCATAAGATTTTATTAATAAAAATTATTCTATTAAATAAATCTAATATGTATAAATCCAAATTTTAATAAGGATAAATCAATGACACTTGTTTTTATTAGAAAAGAATTATTCATGGTACAAAACAATACCATATTAAATTAGTTAAATGATTAACTGCTAGTCTGCCTGAAGTTGCCTACATCAGACTAAAAAATTTCTGTATGTACGGCAAAAGAATCAGTCAGTAGAGTGAAGAGACAATCCACAGAATGGGAAAAAATATTGCCAGCCTCAACTCAAAGGACTAATATCTAAAATATACAAAGAACTCCAGAAAATTAAACCACTTAAAATTAAAGAACCAGTCAAGAAATGGCCAAGATCTTTCACAGAATAAGAAAAACAAATAGTTAACAAATATACAAAAAAATGTTCAACATCTCTGGCCATTAGAGAAATACAAATTAAAACAATGTTAAGATTTCATCTTACTCCAGAAAGAATGACAATCATTAAAGAATCAAAGAACAAATGTTGGCATGGCTGTGGTGAAAAGGAACCCTCCTTCATTGTTAGTGGGAATGTAAACTAGTACAATCATTATGGAAATCAGTATGGAGATTTCTCAAAGCAATGAAATTAGAAATTCCATATGACCCAGGTATCCCCCTTCTAGGTGTCTTCCTCAAAGATCTTAAGTTAGCATACTAGAGGGATACATGCATACTAATATTTATAGCAGCACAATTTATAAGAGCTACATCCTAGAAGCAATTCCTATACCCATCAGTGAATGATTGGATAAAGAAAATGTAGTATCCATATTATATCTCTATATAGTGGAATATAATGGCTATAAAGAATGACAAATTTGACACATTTGTAGGAAATGAATGGACCTGGAAAATATAATATTGAGTGAAATAAACTAGACACACGGGCTTACATACTATATGGTATCTCTCATTTTAGTGAGGCAAAGTACAAAGAAAGAAAATGATAAAGGATGGATAGAAAGGGACAAGGGGATGGAGCTCTTGTAATAGGGAAGGGGTCCAAAGGAACAAGGGTGAGGGGTGAGGAGAAGGGCAAGGGGAAATAAGAAGAATAAAGACATGTCATGTACAGAAAACTAATAGCCTCAATTAACTTAAATATTGTATGCCATAACATGAACTAATAATATCAACAAGAATTTAAAATGGGATAGGGGAACTGGAGGAGTGAGGGAGGGAGAGACAAGGGGAAGGAGATTTGAAAGAAAGAACAAGATGAAGAAAAGAAGAGCAACAACAACAACAAGAAATAAGCTGTAGAATGTACATGTAACCACACCCCAAGACAATTATAAACTGCACAAACTGCAAAAATGTGCTAATAAAATTTAAAAAAGAATTTCTATAAAAGGAAAATATAAATCTTACTTTCTGTGGTAAAGTTTGCGAGCCTTTTCCCCTCGCAAGTTGCACTTTGTTAGTACTTAAATGGTAGTGGATGTCTATCCACTTATGCCAGCCTATTTGCATAAGCGAGTCTGAAAGGGTTCATCTTCTGAGGTCTTTGTTTTGTAGTATGAGATATGTGTGATGAAAGGCAGGCTAATTACCTAAAACAATGTGGAGGTTAAAGAGGTTTGCAGGGATATCACAAAGAATGATAGAGAATGAAAATTGAACAGGCAACAATGAAAAGGGGACAATATTCCTACAATGAGGATTTAATACAATGCATTGTGTGATGTGTCATTCTAGAAAATAAAACTATGACCTGAGTCTGGCCTCAAATGGAAACAGGTGAGATTAGGTTGTTCTCTAGGGGACTAAAAGAAAAATGCGTATTTTAACCATAATTAGTACCTCAATACATGCAGTATTTTAAAATTAATTAGTTATTTGTACGTTTTAGCTATACATAATGATCACATTCATCATAGGGAATTTGTACCTGTACATGATATATTTTGATTCTTCTTTTATTCACATTCCCTTCCCCTCCCTTCAACCCCCTCTTCCCTTCCTTATTTACAAAAGTAGTATTATTAAACATATACTTAATGACAGAAATAGAGAAGCTTTACATTTATACAGAAGAGTAGAAAAGAGTCCCTGTCTTTTTAGGAAGGAAAAGCAGGAACATGATTAATGAAGTTTAGGACACATCCCAAAACATTTTGAGCTGAAGAAATTGAAGAAAATCAAGGAAGTAAGATTCTCTGATTTTCCTCTTCTTCTTCCTCAAAGCAGATCATGAAAACTAGAAAGGATTTTCTGGACTTCTCTTGAAATAGGTTATAAAACTTCAATAGGTGCCCTCTTTATATGCATAAGAAAGGAACATACTTATCTCTGAAGACACATGGAGAACTAGCAGAACATGGTCATAGCAGGCCTTGCTAAGTTTCTCCAACTTTATTACTATTATATCATTTTCTTCATCTCATATTACTGTGAATATTTTACTGTGAATGCCCACATTTCCTGAAATCTAGCATTAAAATTCTCACATTTAGCCATTTATTCATTTTTCATTTATTTGTGAATGTTCCCATTATATTTAACTTTAATATATGATAAAACTTACATTATGTAAACCTTTATAGTATACTGTCTTTGATCTCTTTGTTATAAGGACCACTAACCTAGAATAGAAGTAGAAGTAAAAATATTTTTCCTCCCCCAAAGAATCATGAACTGACTTAATTTTGAAGATAGGCAAATATATAATACAAAGGCCTGGGAAAGATAAAATAAAGCAACTCAGACTTCCTGAGGGTATCAAAAAACTTTATAAAACATGGTTTGTGTGGGAAGAAAAATGTTTTATCTCCTTTGCTAAGTCAATGGCTAGAAAGGGGCTTTGAACTAAAATGACAACAGGACAAACAAAGAGGAGTAAAGGCTGAAATTTTTATAAATTTTTAATTTTACATGCACAGGGGAATTACAAAAAGAAGTAAAAGTAAATATTAAAAATTTATAAATTCTCTTCTGCCTTGCCATAAGAGTCAGTCTTCCTTGGTGGATGAAATTCCCAGAGAAGAGGTGATCACATTTAGGCCCTTCATCTCTAGAGAAAGTATCTCCTGGTTTTCTTGATATTCAAAGGTCTTCAGCTCAAAAAGATTCTTAGTGGGGGCCAGGGATTTAGCTCAGTGGTTCCATGGCCTGCCTCGCAAGCAAAAGGTCCCTAGTTCGATCCCCACTATCAAAAAAAAAAAATTCTTAGTGAACTGTATCACATTCTAATATTTTTTCAAGGTGAAATGAAGTTCGGTCTTAGAAAGAGAATTATTAAGCAGAAAAAGACAGAGAAAAAAAAAGAATGCATTTCAGAAGACTCTAAGAAACTAATAAGATATAAAATAAGAACAATGGTGTGAAAAACTCCATAGAGGTGAAAAATACCAAGTGTCTATGTAAGCCTGGAGCACAGAATACAAGTCTCCAAATGTCAGGAGATGAGATAAAATCAAACAGGAGTAGAATAACAAAGGTTTTGTGCAGTGTGCTATACAGTCTGAACTTTAATTCTTTACAGACATCTAATAATAAAATAGGTTCTGGATCATAGGTTAAATCTATACTTCATAAAAGTGAAAAAAATTTCAAGAAATGTCCTTTTGAGGATCTCAGAACATCACAGAAGAGCTTTTAGGGAAGAACAACTTTTCTTCTACCTTCCCAGGTCAGTGGCTTGGGAATCTGTGAGTTTAACTAACAAGATACAGATAACAAGAGAAAAATCTTACACATTTAAAATTCATTATTTTCATATGCACTGAATCATCAAAATAAGATGAACATACCAAAAGCATAGTGATATTTGAAGAAGAAAAGAATGTCTGATAAGTTTAGGCACAATATAGCACAATATCATACCTTGTCATGTGGAGTATTTCAAAGTGAAAGAAATTGAGGAAGTTATAGAAACAGGAATATCACTCTGCCCTTCCTTTGACCTTCTCCACTGAAATAGTTCATTATATCCTGATGTGAGGTGTACTCTCCCTGAATCTGGAAGAAAGGATCATGCTCATCTCTGAAGATACAGAGACACAGAGAAGAGTGCGGTCCAACAGCCCTTGCTACCATTAGATTATACTCTTTTTGCCATATCAGACTCCTTCATGAAAAAATAATGTTTGAGTTTAGCTGTTTTTACAGGTATTTTTTTCCTCATGAAAGCTCCTATTCACATAAAACATAACATTTGTTGTTACTCTATCTTTTCTTATAAGAAGCTCAGTCATGAACCTAAGATGAGCAAAGGAAATACTTTTCCCTTCTCCATAGTTTTCTCATATTCACAATCCAGTGGTTTTTATTTAAATTAACCTTCTTTCTTGGAATTAAAAGTTTCTTGTTACTCACCAAAAACCCACATGAGGGCCGGGGATTTAGCTCAGTGCTTTCTCCGCCTGCTGCACAAGCTCAAGGACCCAAGTTCAATCCCCGGTATCAAAAAAAAAAAACCCACATGAACACAATTTTACTTATTTTTATCTTCATACACATCCACAGCGTTATAGAAAGCATTAGTATAGGAACAAACCAGACAATTCCCGGAGCACAGTACTGTGTACTCCTGAGTGAGGAGGTGCTCTGAGAATATATGAATGCTGATGATTATTATTTCTATTTTGGATAGTTTATTTTTACCCTCAAAGACCTAGTTTAAGTTGTTTATTTTAAAATTCATTTTACTGTCACCTTAACGATTGGGCACTGTTAGAAAAAAACATTCTGACATGTTAAAACACTAATGATAGCTTTATTGAAGACAGTTGCAGTAAAAGAATTGCAGAGAGATGAGACTAAACTCTAAATGTAATAAGGGTATGTAGCGATTTATGGCTTAGGAGTATACAGTATCAGGGGTAGGGGAATTCTTGCTAAAGTTATCCAAAAAGATTCCTCTTAAAACTGGTGTAGTATTTATACATAACTGGTGAAGTATTTATCCATAAACTTGTTCAGATATTAAAGGTAATCACATTTCAAAGATGGGGAAAATTACTTAACTTGCAGGATTTTTGCTAAAACCATGCTATAGAAACCTAACAAGAGCAAAATGGATATGGAAGGCAAAGATTGGAGTTTAGTCAAAAAGACTGCTCAGTTGAGCCTAAGGTTTGACTAAGGCAAAACTCTCCTTCACCACAAACTGATTAAAAAAAGAAGAAAAGAAAAACAGACTAATCAGGATGAACTACAGCAAAACTTGCTCTATATGGTTTCTTGAATAGATACATCAAATAAACTGACATGGCATTCATAAAGCTACTTATGTTCATGGGACCAGCATGGTTGCATAGCTCACACATAAAATATCATTATACTGCTGCTGCGTATTAATCATGATCTAGCAAACCAGATATACTAATATTAGCCATTATGTAAGAGCTATACTGCATAGCTTTTCCCTTCTTATTTTTTTTTCTTTTTTGGTACCGAGGATCGAACTCGGATCCTTGCACTTGTAAGGCAGGCAGCGGAACCACTGAGCTAAATCCCCAGCCCACTTTTCCCTTCTTATCTCTGAAGTTTTTCCTGCTTCTTCTTGTTTCTAAATCTTATTTTTCCAGTTAACATGGAATGATGCTAAATGCAAATACAGTCATTCACGACATAACATTTGGTCAGTGGTGCACTGCATACACAATGGTTTATACTATATAGTCTAGGTGTGTAAAAGGCTGTATCATCTATATTTGTGTAAGTACCTTTCTACAATGTGTTCACAATGACAAAAATCTCTGAGTGCATTTATCAGAATACATCTCCATTGTTAAGCTATGAATGATTGTAAACAAAAACTATTCTTTTTAAGAAACTGTGACTGTTAAGTTTCTTGAGGAAATGATTTACATCCATCTTTGCTGATCTACTCAAGCTCAAGACAACATTATACAGTAACATCAATACTTGCATCTTACCAGGGAAAGTACTTTCTTGGATAGGTTTTATACATCACTTTTAAAGTAAAAGAAAATCCCAGTAAATTCTTTAAGCAGAAATTTATCAGGCCATATTTTGTCTATAACACAAATTTAAACAAAACCACCAAACAGGTAAAGAGCACTAATAAAGCTTATGTAGAGCTAGTTAGATATCATTTGAACATTCCCTTCATTCTCTATAAATATTCAACTTTTTCTCACATTTTGGGGGACTTGTTCCAAATTAGCATTTAAATGGATTTCAACCAGTCCCAGAGAGCTGTAGTGAATGAATAATTAACTGAAAACACAACAAGTGATACAAGGCCTTTAAAAATCACTCTTACAAATATAAGAAATAGTTTTTAAATAAATATTAAGTTTGAAAAATAATTTAATGTGATGGTAGATTATTTTAATGTATTGCCTACAAAATATTAAATGCTAAGCAAACATAAAACATGGCCAAAGCATTGAGCAAATGAATAATAAATTAGATATCTAAGCTCAATAATTTAAGTAATTATATACTAATAAGCCAAAGGAATTCAAGAGGAAGAGCATAATGGACATGATGACTTTTGTCAAATATCCCTGTGATGTCCTCATGTTACATCAAGTAGAAGTTATCATTGCCTTAGCAACTTAAGAAGATAACTCAACTCCCAGCAAAATCCTGACAAAATGATTATAATGTTCTTTGTAAAGACCAAACCCCTATGTTGGCAATTGTTTCTTTTGTTGTAATCTATGATCAAATGTTCTCTTTTTCTCTCCTATATCTAGAGTCTTCCTGTCTGCATTCTTTGTCAGGTTTTCTTCTTTGATTTCAAACATTAGAGTTTCTCAAATATAAATACCAGGCACTTTTACAACTCAATATTCAGCTCAAAGACCATAATCTCTAATTTATGCTTCAGTTAAAATCCTATCATTTTCATTTGCAGTTTACACTTTTATCTTTTGTCTACACCCACTCCATTTCTCTATTTCTGATCAAATCTTTATAAGAATATTACAAAGTCCGTTAAAACTAATGGGTTTAAACTAGAACATTCCTATTCTCTAAACAGATACAGTGGTTCTTTAACTCTATGAACCTTACCATAGTTCCATTCAGTTTTGCAAGAGATTCTTTGTCATGCACTCTCATTCAACTATGTTGGGAAATTCATTATCAAAGCATTTGCTTTCACCTCCTGAATATATTTTTTATCATAAATCACACACAGAAGTCCTTTGAATGTGTCATAGATTTAAAATTTTGATTCAAATAAAGTCTTCATGAGTAAAATTCAACTAGAGTTTGTATAGTCACTTTTAAAGAAGTAGCAATATTTGTACTAGCTACTTATCCCACTGGATATAGAACTAGGCAGTTCATTTTGGCAGCACTTCTACCAGAGCCTCATTAGAAATAAACTTTGAATCTATCCAAGCTTCTTAATTTTCCCTAACAACAACTTCAACCAAGTTACTATTATGTGAACTCTGTCATCACCTTTAGGAGGATCTGCCTTAAGCACTTTCTTTCCTCTTCCAAATAATTATCTATACAAAAGTCAAGAACAATATAAATCTCTCCCAATAGCCTCACATTACTTTTAGAAGAAATGCCCAAATTCTTACATAGATCTCCATGATTCCATGTGGTTAACCTCCTGCCATTCTCTACTACTTTATCTTAAACTGCATGCCAGGGCCATGTGTTTAAGCACAATGACCTTCAACCCAGTGCTTTGAACAAGCCAACTTTCCTTAGGCCCCACCATTAGAGTGACCAGGCCTACTTTCTCCACCATTTCATCCTTAATTCTTACTAAAGGAAGTTAAATACAGAAGACATAGTTTCAATTTTAAGTATATAATGATTAAAGTAGTAGGTGATTGGTGCAAAAATGAGCAAATCAATGTAATAAAATGGAATAAATATGAAAACTGAAAATGTGATAAGGAAGATAAGGGGGAAAGAAGTTTGTTCAGTACTTTGACACAATTATAAAACAATTTTAAAAATAAAACAAAGTGGATTCTCATCTAGTCAATAAGCCAGTAGCTTTTTTTTTTTTGGTACCAGAGATCAAACTCGGGCCAGTAGCTTTTTAAATAAGTCTTGAGGTCTAATAGTGTCAGTCCTCTGACTTTGTTCTCTCATCTTTGGAACTAAGATAACAACTCTGGGTTTTCTGCCACTCTTTATAAACTTTAGAATCAGTTTTTCAATATTCACAAAATAACTGGCAGATCTGGATTGCACTGAATCTATAGATCAATTAGGGAAGGACACATATCTTGGAAATATTAAGTCTTCCTATCCATTAGCATGGAATATCTCTTTAATTACTTATTTTTTCTTTTCTTCACATGTTTTGGTGTTTTATATATAGTGAATACATATTTTGTTAAATTTTTACCTAAATATTTTATTTCAGGACTGTTCATGTAAATGTTTTAATTTTCAAACTCCAAATTTCCATTACTGGCAAATAAGAAAGCAATTGACTTTTGTCATCCTGGATCATGAACCTTTCTATAATCTTTTATTAGTTTCAGGAATTTTCCCATCATTTTTTCCAAAAGATTTTTTTCATTAAGTTTATTGGTGCATTTTAGGTATACAATACAATTAAATTCATCACTGGGAACTTGAACTTTTACCTGATGTATCCTGGTTCTTATTTTTTTCCCCATTCCCCTGCCCTCCCTTCAATCCCTCCACCCTTCCCTATTTACAAAGACTTTGTTTCTGGTTTTTTCTTTTCTTATATTTATTCCTTTCCCTTTTTTCCTTTTCCCTACCCTTCCCATTTCCCCTACCCCTTTGCATCTTTTCTTCCTATTTCACATTATCAATTATACATTTTGATCCTTATTTACACTTTCAGTTTCTCACACCAGAGAAACTATTCGGTATTTATACATGTGTGTCCTATTTATTTCACTTAAGA